>JAQIVZ010001248.1:0-37177 GCA_034700945.1 Arrhopalites spinosus
AAGCGCTTTTTGGGGTGGGCGCTTATTGGAGGTAGGCGCTTATTTGTCAAATAAGGTCAGCGGGTAGGCGCTTATTAACGATAGGCGGTTATTTGGAAGTGGGCGGTTAAACGGGAGTTTACGGTATTTACAATTTATTTTACAATTGAGTCAAGATTTTTACACTATATTTAACATTTTTGGTAGTGTCTTGATCATGATAATTCACTTGGAGAAAGTTACAGTTGTAATAAATGTTTTGTATAATTTTCTTTTAAGATTTTGTCAAACAAAAAAGAGAAAGTAACTATGGACAAGACAAACTATACTGTACAGTACGGTTTCTATATATAAAAAAAGTTTTATCATTTTGGAGCATCTTTTTTTGTCTCCAGTCTCGACTGCAGATAAAACTATCCCTTGTCCTATTTTGGCTACACAAAACACACACACACACAACGTATTAAAAAAAGTCCATCAAGTTTACATACGACCACGAGTATGCAAGAGAGAGAGAGAACATTTTGAGAAAGTTTTGTTAAAGAAAAAGCCACAAAGATTCTCTTGGGTGAGTGTTGTACTACGGTTGATGTATGTAAAAGTTATGTGTACAGATATAGGAGGAAGAAGGGATTCTACATTGAGAATTCCTTTGGCGGTCTTTGTGTGTATGACAGTGTGTAGACAGTTGTGAGTAAAAGTGCAGGGCTGGCGGAATAGAGTTCAAAATGAAATCATAATTCATTTTTGATGCACAAAGAATAAATTAATCGCGTTAAAAAGCAGCCCTTTGGGAGTAATTTATGTGAAGTCGAGAGGTTTTTTCTCTTTCTCTTTTGGTCTTCCAAGAGCCCGGTCTCTCTTCCCTTTCCCAAGGTTGGAGTAGACCACCACATGCTTCCCTAAAAATTCTCTACATTCCAAAGGGTACATGTTGCCAACTTTATTTTTCTCCAGAAAAAAAACCCCGGCTGTACCTTCAATCTCATGGATGGGAGTAGGTCCCTTAGTCTATTGTTTACTTCAACCCAACTTTCTTTCTCTTTGGCCCTTCTCACCATTATTTATTACTTTATTTCCCTCCAATTTTTCCTTGATCAGCAGCTTTCCTCCTTCCTTCCGATATCCTTCTGCATCCTCTCTCTCTCTCCAATCCCCAAGTAATGTTATGAGTACTTGGAAATACGTTAAGCTTTTCATGGCAAAAAAAAAGTTGAGTTTTCTATTCTCTTTACTTGTTAGTCTCAGCCAAAAAAGGTGTGTGTGTCATATATATATATATATATAAGAAAATATGCATCATTTCACTTTTTTTAACGTGGTTGGCATGAGCCATAACAAATATTTTACTACTTGATTACCCTTGTACGCTTCCAAAATAGCATTTTACATATCCAATAGTGCAATATTTTTGCACTACCCCCTCCCTTTTTTTGCATACGTTTTTATAGATCATTTCAACTCAAATGCCAAATCTCCCAATATTGTCTCCTCTATTTTGCATGTCCTTTTTCTGTGTGCGAATTTCCTCAATCCTCAACAACTCTCCATTGACTTGATTGATACTTGCCATTTTGATGGCTAGAGAGAAATTTTTCTCAAGGATGTTGACGATTGGCTGAATAAATGAGTTTGGGTGGGTTGGGAGAGTATAAATAATTAAATTGAGGTGAAAAAAAGCTAGAGTAATTAATTATATTAATGGTGTGTAGTCTACATAAAATACAAAGAGGACTTTAAACCCGGAATATAAAGAAATGGAGGCTAAGCTGATAATCCTTTATATGTACATGGTATGTACATATGTATGTATGGAGAGGATAAATGAATTGAATAACGTAATGGTAATAGAGAAGTCACACTCATGATTTTATTCGCTTAATAAATCCATAAATTTTGTTAGTTTATCTATGTGTCCATGTCTGCGTGGGTTCTCTTGAAGTTTACGTATTACAAAATTATCCCCATCGTCCTTCATTCCATGGGCAATAGTGAGAGAGAGTGGTGGTACGTAAGTATGGAGTGTTATGAGGTTACTCTTTATCTTTTTCCCTTTTCCTTCCTTCCTGTTCATCCTTTAGACTATTTTATTAATGTTTCCCCATCCCCCATTTTGTATATAGACTATCTCTCATATTATTCTTGTTACAAGGCAAATTAGTTATCCTCCTCCTCCTTTTTCTTTTGTTTACACAAAAACTCTTGACAAACATTAGAGACACTACGAGTCTAATAAAGTTGTTAATTCCTAGAAATTTATCCTCCTCCTCCATCTCTCATCAATATAATAATAAAAACATAAGAGGATTCTATTCCATCACAACTTCATTAACCATCTCCCCCATACTCTTTTCTGTAGAGATAGAGAAAGGGTGTACACATGTAAATTTAATACATAATTTTACTCCATTTTTTAAACTTCAAATTCCAAGGAAACATTTCCGTCCTTTACGTCTTTTGGACCCTTTCTATATTTTAGTTGTATATTTTGTATTGTGTGGAAATGTAGGTCAGAGCAAGTCTTAAGCCTGTGGGTGCATTTAAGTTGGGAGTAGGAGAAGCATGTACAATTACTATAATTATTTTCTCTCTAGTCAAAGCTTTTGGGAGACTCTTGTTGAATTTGTAATGAGATGGAGTTGGAAAACATAATACAAAATGGAAGGGACTCTATATAAACAAGCTAAGTCTCCTAATGTCCTCGTGCATCTTGTATCGTCTCTCTCTCTCTTTCTCAGAACTCAATGCATTTTCTATCTCTTTCATGCAAAAATGACATGTTTTTACAAAGACTTCTGTTTGATACTATTTTTGATTCCTTGTTTGTGTACAAAAGAGAGAGGGAATGGAGATGGAGGGTCAAAATAAAAAAAGTTGGGGCTTTGAGAAAACATTAGTCGTCTCTTCAAGAAAAATGTTTTTAATGTATGAGGGGGGCGGGTGTGTACACAAATACACAAAAAATGTAATAAGCGTAAGCACAGAGAGAGAGAGAAGAAAAAATAGAAAAAAGTTTTTATGGTCAAAGATATATCATGGAATCACCATCACCAAAATAATTGGTCAAATGTCAACCATTAGTTTGAGGCTATCTCTTAGTGTTAGAATATTTAGAATGTAAGAGAGAGAGAGAGAGAGGAGGGGAATGAAATAAAACTATATTTATTACATTCTACATTACATTTCCTATTCAAATTCATGGGCCGTTGAGCCCATGTTGTTGTTGTTGGCTTTTTTTTCTCTCTCTCTTAATAGTTATCAATATAACCCAGTCAACACATTCTACATCTTTATATATAAATATAACATGTATACCATTAAATGTCACGATCAATATTTGCATACAAAATGCACAATCAGTCTCAGTCTCAAACGACTCCAAATTCCATGTTGGCGCAGTCACAATCCCTCCCAGAGAGAGAGAGAGAGAGAGAGAGAACAACAAGAAAAAAAAGACAAAAGAGACTTTGGAATTTTAGTAGTGCCAAAAAAAAGAGGAGATAAAAATGCCCCAACACATCCGTCCCAAATGACTTGAGATGTGTATGGGGAATAATGTTATCAAAATACACACACACACACCTTTCATGATTTTTTTTTCATTCTAAGAATACTTTGTTTATTTTATATTATTATCCATGTATAACTTTTAACTTTTTTGTTTAAAATAAAAAAAGTTTCTTAAATTTCACTTTTTTCTTCTCTTCCCTCTCAGCTGTTGATGTTACGTCGACTTTCACTTTTCTCTCTCTCTCTCTCTCTTGCTGTATAATCCATAGCCTATTCTTGGTACAAGAATTCTTATTATGCAAATAAAGCCTTTAGGCTGAAGCAGAGACTTTAAAACAAGGCAAGTATGCCATAATACTTTTTTTCTGTTGAGAGGTAAAGTAAAGGAGAAAGCTGAGAATAAAAGGAAAAGCTTGATCTAAATTACGATTGCATCTCTCTCTCTCTCTCTCATACATTTTACATTTTGTAGTGTAAACAAAAATTCATTGCAAATTTGGCTTGAAAAAAGAGAAGAAGATGAGTCTTAGCTTGGAGGAAGGATTTTTAAAAAAAGTGTGTGTATCTGTAGTTTGTACTGTCTTTTGTTACATAATATTAAAAAAATGAGTTGCATTTTAAGTTTTACCGTGTACAATTTTCAAAAAAAAGAGCTTAGCCTAAACTTTAAACACAGCCACACACACACACACTGCACAGATGAAGGCCACCCCGCCCCCCTTGTTCAGCAATTTTTCCTTGTGTTGTCTTGATCCGACTTGAATGCATAAAAAAATCCGAGTGCCTGTAAAAAAAGGGGAGAGGGGGAGAGGGGGAGAAGAAGAAGAGTTGGATGTTCTCCTGAGCATAAAATTCACTAGAGGCAGGGGAAAAAAATTATCATCTCCTCACACTCATGCTTTTGGCTTGTCGCCGTTGTCGTTGCCAGGAGCCGCAACTATTCGGCGGGCTATTCCTTTCCATTGATAAATTTTGATGGGAAGGAAAGCCCTGGAGATGTATGTACATGTACGAGTATAGTACCCAAAACAGTTTTTTATATTTGAAGCCCTCCATTATGTACGAATACTGGGTAGTGATATGTAGAGTAAAAAATATTGTTTGAGAATAAAAATGGAGAAATAATAAGTATCAAGAATATCCTTCAGCATAGAAACGTGAAAGCATAGAAAAAGAGAATTGTATTTCACTTTCACTTTTTTTTTATATAGGCACATTAAGTAATAAGGATGAATTCAAAGCTGGGGCTATTAATGCTCCTGGCTATTCTTTTGAAAAAAAAAATTATATATTTTTACAAAGATCCAGCTTCAACTTTTAAAATACACAAAGGTACATGTACATACCGTAAACCCTCAATTAAGCGCCCACCCGGCCCTGCACATAGTATACTCATGTTATCTATATGGGTATACTATGTGCAGGGCCGCGTGGGCGCTTAATTGAGAGTTTACGGTATGTACATTATACATGTAGCCAGCTATTCTATTGGTTGTGCCATGTACATGTAAAGTTTTTTTATGAGCGCTCTTTGTTGATGAGATGGGGAGAAAAAAAAATCTTATAGCAATTACGCTCCATATAAAGTTTAAATGCCGATGCAGTCATAGAGAGAGAGAGAGAGTGAAAGTATTTGAGGGGGTGTGTGTTTATATGGGGAAAATGTATATGGAAATGTAATTAGCATGCATTAATGCATGCAAAGCAAAATTGGCGACAAAAAAAAGTGAAGCAAAGGCACCAACCCTTTTTTTCTTTTGGCTTTTGCGGCATGGATGTGTGAAAGGATGTGGAATCTTTCCCCATCCTCATTGCTCGCCTCGTTATCATCATCATTTCTTAAAAAATTCAAACCCTTCTCCTCTTTTAATATATTCTCTGTGGTTCATTCCCTCTAGTCTCTATAGTCTAATGTCGAGTGAGAAGTGGGAACCCCCCTCTCTCTCTCTCTTTTTGAGGATTTCTTATTTGAACAAGATAAAAAGGTGCATAATATCAAGACACAAAGAGAGGCCATAAGCATTTGTACATTTTACTCTAGACTGAAGACAGAGAGAGGGGAAGAAAATGGCTTAATGTAGTCAAGCAGAATTTTTTTCTTTTTCCCTCGAAATAAAAAATGCAGTCAACCATGTCCATGTATAAGTTTGAAAGAAGAATATTTTTTTTCAATTTCAATTCTATAAATATATATCTCTCTCTGTCTCTCATGCATATTTTGAAAGAGAGAGAGCGAGAGAGAGAAATATTTTTTTGAGGGATGAAAATATCAATAATACAATTCTACACACAACAAGATTTAAATTCAATCCCCCCTGTAATGAATGATTGTTAAAGGAATGGATTGCTTTGGGGAGAGGAGACTTTTTTATTTGAAGCCTCAATGAGTGTCGATGCACAACGAATTTTCTTCTACATGAATGAATTTTCATCTCCCCTTCTTTTTTATTTCTTACTTATGTGAATGATATTCATTATTCTTGTATGTTTTATTTTATTTTTTAAATTATTTCATCTTTAGTACATCATCCACCGCATTTGACAGTCATGAAAGCCAGGACCTCTGTCTTTTTTTTGACGATGACTCAAATTTAAGTTGTAGGTAACTTGCATGTACGGCGGTGCATATGAGGTTAAAATTTTGTCATTGAAAATAGAGAGAGAGAGGAGTCCTTGACATGAATGAGGCATCTTTAATCGATTAGTTTCATTAAATATTTCTTTTTTAAAAAATCACAAGGAGTACTCGTACACCATGACAAAAAAACAGAGTTGATGACAAGACTAGATTTATCAAAATTTGTGGCGTGTGTGGACGAATTTTTAAAGGACTAGAGAGAGAGAGATAGCTTGTCCAGAATTTCAAACTCAGACGGCCCTTCTTTTAACAAAGAATTGACACGGTATGAGAATCTACAAATCATTTGTGTACTTGCATAATAATGTACAGGCACACGAAAAAGGTTAGCTGTTGAGAGAGAGAGAGAGAGATATTATGAAAATGGTTTCCTTAGTAGAGAGAGAGAGAGAGAGAGACTATCAATACAAAAAAAAATTTGAATTTGGATTCAATGCGATACAATTATGTGTCATGTCGATATCTTTAACTGTGACAATAATGATGATTCAGACTCGATCCCATTTTTTATGCTCCATATTCCGCACACTCTTGCTCTATGCAAATGTTAGTTTTTTTATTACATGTAGAACCCTCCTACCCCCTCCCTATTTTTTATGTCACTCACTAAAAAAGTCAGTTTGTACTTATGCTCTATTATATGGCAGTCACGTAATTTGGGTTGAGGCTTCTGGCATCCTTCGTATTATCAAGTATGGCAGGAGGACGAGGATAGGGAAAAAGAATTTTGGGAGGGGGGAAATGATGACGATTTATGATTTATATGGTACAGAGTACAGACACATTAGTTTCAGATTTTTGTAGTCCCCCCTTCCTTCTGCCCGAAAGTAAAAAATGTGACTCGTTGACCCAACTCTCTCCCTCCCATTTTTTTCCTTGTCGAGTTGAACTAATTGAAAGTGGCTTGTTATTTGTTACCCTTCTACGAAGAATGGGGCATTCAATATTTAATATATGCAGTACAGTACCTAATGTTGTCTCCCATTTCTAAACAAAATGCCTCAACTTCCCTTTCCCTTGCTTGAGTTGTTCCCTTGAAAAAAATTCACAAAATGTATTTTTTAATATTATTTTAAATTGTCAATTAATTTAAATTAATTTTTTTCCACAGTTCCACCAACAGTCCGAAGTGAACCCAGTAACGGTCATATAACCATCACTAAAGGAGACAATGTCAACCTTCAATGTCGAGGATCAGGGAATCCTGTCCCAACGATAATTTGGACAAGAAAGGTAAAACTTTATTTTAATTAATTTTGTTGAATTTTAATTATTACAAAATAATATTCAATTTAACTATTCTGTTTAAATAACAAATAAAATATTATACAAGTTAATTAATTATTTGAACAATAATGAATATTATTTCAAATGTAAATATCATTGACAAACTCACCAAACAAAATTCATCTCTCTCTTGTAAATTCACAATTCACAACTCAAACTGAGGAATGTTATTTGGAGCCCATTGAATTGAAGGTAGAGACGGAAATGTTGAACAAAATTTTGAACATTTCTCTCTCTCTCTCTCTACAATCAAAATAGAAATGGTTGACTACAGACAGACAGAGTTTCAAACTAGACAAAATTTTCATTCAGAAATTACTCCCTCTGATTCTAACAGACAATGCAAAGTTTTTGAGGGAGGGAGGAGGTGGAGGAGAGTCTAACCTTTGGAGATTGAATAAAGTAAAGTAAACTAGAGCCAAAATTTTGTAAGCTGATGCTAACTCCATGGCCTCTCTCTCTCTCTCTATGTTTGTACTGTGCTGTCAATATATAATAGAATCAGCAGATTTGACTTGGAGTTTGTGTTTCGTGGCCCTGGCCACAGACAGGAGAGAGAGAGAGAGAGGAGCAGAAATCAAATTGAGTTGAGAGGAGTAAAACAATTTAGTTGTGGAGACTTGATGAAAGGCTCTCTCTCTGTTTGAGTATTCAGGATGTGAGGATGGAATGAAATAAACTAGTAAAAGTCTCCCCTACCTTTCCAGTTTTGTACTCCTGGTCAGGCATTTTGGATCCTTTCCCAACACAGAATTGAATTGAATCATGAGCTTTTTCCTCTATTTTCTATTTACAGAACAATTTGTTACCAAATGGAGAGCAATCAGTGGAAGGAAACATTTATAGTATCAAGAAGGCGGATCGTCATCAAGCTGGAGTGTACATTTGTAAGTACTCTCATCATCTTTAACTACCCAACACACAAAAAATAAAACTTTTTTTTTAAATTTATTTATTTTTAAACTCCAAACCTTACATTTTTATCTCACTCTCAATATTTTACAGGCTCTGCAAACAACAATGTCGGACAACCCGCTTCAACTGCCATCGATGTAAAAATTCAATGTAAGTACGAGTCAAAAAAATTTTATTTTTCTAAATTACGACTTTCTCCATCATTAAATGGAATGGCAAGTTCAAAGTGGAAAATTGGGACAAAAAAAGGTGAATTGGCTACTTGTCAGTGAGGTGAAATGTGGTTAGGTTGAGTTTAAAGGAGGAAGAAGTTTTTGGTGGAGAAAGTGTTAGGTTTTCCTTTTGTCATTTGGGTAAAATATATAATAAATAAATATGTTGAGAATGAGGAGAAAGGTTTTTAGACGGAGTGGAGGGGGAAAGTGTGTCTCTGTTGTTGACTATTATGATGGTAGAAATTTTAGAAAGGAGACACTTGACTCTTATCCCATTTTATACATTTGGAGAGAGAAAACTACAAATATCTCTACATGTGTACTAGTAGTCTGTACTAGTCAAGTGTGACTGGGAATTGGGAGAGCCCTGTAGGTAATGATGTTTGCAAACGGTTTGTGAAAACTCTCCCTCGAGGACATGAGAAGAATAGAAAATGCAAATTCATCGTGGTGCGAATGACTCGCAGCTCATTTGGGTCTAATGGACCTCCTCTCCAAATTAGACCCATTATTTCATACGCTTTATTACAAACGAGATCCCCTCAGTCCCAGTCCCCTCTTCCCTTCCCAGTCAACCTCCCCCCTCCTTCCTCCTCCTCCTCTCCTTCTTCTTCTCTTGAGTTGAGAGCCAAAACTGGGTGATCATCATAACGATGTGTTTTCTCTTCCCACCTTTTTTTCTCCTTCCTCTCAAGACTTGTGTTTTTTTCTATATTTTCATTCTTGACGTCAAACTGCATTCAGTCGAGGGAATTTTATGCATTCAACTTTTTTTTACAAGCCCATCTTGACTTTGTAGAAAAGAATTTTTTTTTTGAATAGTTTTATGCACTTTGAGACTCTTATCTTCTTTTCTTCTATTTATACTCTCAACTTTCACTTTTTTTTCACTAAAAAATTAACCTCTTTCACTTTCTCGAGTGAAAGTGATGATGACGTGTCAAGAGTCATTTTTTGTGCAATATTTTCACTTTTCACTGACACTTATTTTTTACCTAATGTACGTCTACCTACTACAACCTATGTATGTGCATGTGTAGATATGTATGACAAGATTTAATTGTATTTGTTAAATTAATAATTTAATTTATTCTCCAAAATTGTAGACAGAGCTCAGGGAGACAGACGTATTAAATATTTTGAAGCTTGAAAAAGTCCAATTTTTTAATTAAAACGAGAATTGTGATGACGTAGAAATTTGAGTGGGAAATTTTAATTTGATGAGATTTTTCTTGACACATATTTTATTCCCTTGTCTTGATTCTTATTATATTAAAATATTTTTATTATTATTTCTACACCAAAGAAAAATTTTTGCAATAAAAATCCCTGTCAAAAAATTGCAAGATGCAAGAACATGTCACGTGGGTTAAGGTATTATGTTTTATTTTTGCAAAAAAAATATAATAATATTTTTTGGAGAGTTTGGCGTAGAAATATTTTTTTGAGCCGTCACTCTACATATTGACATTAAGGAAGATTTTATATTGAATTTTTTTTTGGGGGAGGTTGAACAGAGAAGATGAAGGATGATACAGGTATATTTTGTGGAGAATGAGAATAGGAAATCTCATTAAATTTTAAAGAGGGAGAAGGAGAAGAGGAGGCTGATCATGGAGACTGCCATTCTATTTTGACGTCATAATTTCAATAGGGATATCATTCCTTGAGCTCCTGCCCCCATTTTAATAGAATGAAGAACTCCCATGGTGTTCCGTCAGTTTAATCGTTGTGAAGAGAAGAGAAAAAAAAGTTGCAAAAAAAAAAATTTCTATCGTCATCAAGATTCTCAAATTGTAAAATAGGAAAATAGGAAAGGGCGAGCTTGAGCTCACTCTAATAGAATTTCTCTCATCTCCCTTGATCCCTGTCTGCCATCAGGAGTCAAATATAAAAGATACATGGATCGTCTTCTTCAATCTTCTAGAAGAGAGCTCTAGCTCTAGTCTTCATCAAGTAATCTTCAGCTTTATTCTAATTTCCGGTTTTTTTCATTTTCCTCCTTCTCTTCAAGACAGTCAAGTCAGCAATAAAATTTTGGAGCTGAAAGTTGAAGCTTGATACATGAATTTTTTAATAATAATAAAAAAACTAGATTCAATTTTCAATAATTTGGAGGAGAGGGGGGGGGGGTATTTAATGTACATTTGTATTTCAACAAATATTAGCCAAAAGTTTTTTTAATTAAAGAATTTATTTAATATTATTCTTTAATCACCTGGATTTGTAAAGTTTCATTGTAAAGAAAATAATCAAGTTATAATTTATATGATTCAAGATATATCACTTATGATTAGATACTGTGATTTTGATGACAATTGCATCCACATAGTCGATTAAATTTGGTATTGAAGATGATGTCATATAAAAGATCTATTATGTGTGTATAATAGATATAAGTATATAAGTAAAAGTCACGTCTTTCATACAAAAGGGCTTCAATTGATCTCGAAAATGAAAGGAGGAAGAGGTAAATGAGATAATGATGAAAGTCTTTTCTTTGATTGGATTTCCAGATCCGCCTGAGATTGAAGTTGAACGAGGTTGGATTCATTCAGGCGAAGGTATTTTATTTATAATACAAATATACTCTTTAATATTCTTGATTAATAATCTTAAGATGCTTTTCTTCCATTTATCTGTATTTCCAACAAATTTATTCTATCTCAAGTTCATTTATTACAGAACTTAATTAAATATTTTATTTTAATTACATTCTCAAACTAAACATCATAATTAAAATATTTTTATTCCCTTAAAATTAAAGGTTACGAAGCAGAACTGGCTTGCATCGTTCATTCAGATCCACCTGCGACGGTAAGTATTTTTTTCAATTTAAAATAATTTAAGCATTTTTCATTAACCATTTCAAATCTACACTGCCGTCTATTTCCACATTTGTACTTATCTCAGTCTTTCCACATGGTACACCAAAATTGTGATAATTCGACACAATAAAATATACGCCATATTGTATATGTACACAAACAAGGGGACACATAATGGGCCGACGGTGTCACCGTCTTGGAAAATGATGGAGACGAAGATGATATTCAAGAGAGACAATGGCCTCCCACGTTGTGTACAAGTCTTTATATCCCAGAATAATATTTGATGACGCACATTCTCTGCAACGAGTCTCCTCTTCCCCAAAAAAGATGAAGAAGAGCATTAGTAAAGATATTTTTCTCAAAATAGATTTAAAAATCTTTATTAAAAGCATTTTTTCCTTTTTTCCCCTTTCTGTACAGAAAGAGAGATACGCATAAGGGACTTTAGAGGGAGGAGGGCATCACATAGAAAAAAAAATCTGAAAAAGATGCCGTGTACTTGATTCACTTCACACGAATATTACATTTAAGTAGGTTAGCGAAGAAAAAAAAGAAGAAAATTTTCTCTTGTATATCCATGAAAAAAGTAAAAGATTGTGAATTGTGGAACCTGGTTATATTTTAGATGCATCTCTGTACTGGCAATATGAGAATGTAGAATTTTTGGGGGGGAAAGTCATGAGGTTGATGGCATCATACAAAGTTCACGAATGTGACTACATATTTCTTTTATCAATATAAAGGAATCTCTATATATAAAAAAACCTATACAGAGGGTTCCGGAATTTTTTTTGAGAAGAGAGAGAGAGAGAGAGAGAGAGAAAACAAGTTCATTGCGTTATCCACGTGGGAAAGGGACATGTGGTGGGTTTTGTGGTTGATGGTGGAAGATGAAGGCAATAAAACCATTTTACTGCTGATAGAATTTAATGTAATATGCTTTTGATGCATTCAATGACATTTTCAGTGGGGATCATCAAGAGCTGTATAATAACGTCCAATGCGTCATTAGCCCTTAGTCATCACCATTACATTCTACATTCATGTCAATATTGCCATTTCGTCATTATGAAATTATATACCCACCTCCATCCTCCCAAGTCTATCTGTAGGTATCCCCACACACACACTCTCTCTCTCTTTGGTTTCCAACCTTTTTATTTTCATATATATAAACCCCATAGTTTGCTAATTGTGGTCAATAGATAACTTTTCTCTATTCTTTATATACAAAAAAAATCCCACATAGACCATTACACTTTTATATTTATTTCATCCCAAATCATTTTTTATTTCAATTAAATCCCATCATAAACTTTCTCCTTTTTTTTCTTCTTCAAGATTCTCATGTGTGTAAATGACTTGATTTATTTTTGCAACTCATTTTTTTTGCAAATGAATTTCCTTAACTCTCTGACTTTAGAAGGAGAAAGTCTCTATACTGTGATTTTGATGAGGATTATATTATGTATGTTGTGATAACAAAAAAAAGGATCTTAAATAAGGTGGGAAATAACTACCAAGGTGAAGTGAAAAAGAAGTCTTGCATTGTGTTTGAAATAACTAGAAAATAAGAAGAAAAAAGTGTACATTTTCATAGAGTAGTAAATATAGGCACTCTAATTCTTTGGGGTATTCAAAAAAAATGATAAAGTAGAAACTAGAGAGAGAGAGAGAGGAGGGATAAGAGAAGGGGGTAATATACCGTAAAAAGATGTGAGGCTCTACTCAGATTGGAAATTGATGGATTGAATGTCAGAGTTGATTATATTTAAGAAGCTCGTCCTTCCCCACTGAAGAGTCTTATTTATCGGGAACTTGGTGCCAAAAAGGCTGTCTAATCGAACCCTCCCTTTGGAGGATAATGAAGCTTTCTCTTCTCTCTCTCTTTCTCTCTTGGTCTGTATAATATTGAGTAACAAATATAGATGTGTGTATATGTACATGTATAGATTGGATATTGGGAAGCCCTTTTCTTTTTCTTCTTATCAATTTACCTCCCTAATTTTTTCTACTGTAATACGAGAGCATCTCTATCTCTAGGTCCACCATCTTAGTTAAGTTTATCTACATCTATATACATTAATAATATTAAAGTATAATACAGAGATAGATACAAAATAATATATAAAAAGCTTTCTTCCCCTAATTTTTTTTATACACATCATATTAAACACTCTAACTCTCTACTAGCCATATTTCATATATATATATATCATGTTACTCTGTGGAATATCCCCTTATACTTATTACACAGATTAGTACATACCATTCTGTATGGTATCTACCACATTTTTTTTACTTTCTCTCGTGCACTTTCACCTTGATATAAAAAAAGTTGCTGTCAATTCCTATTCCAATTCCTTTGGTCTGTGTATAAGTAGAGTAACTAGAATATAGAGAAATAGTTGGAGTGTACGAGTAATTCAGAGAGAGAGAATAGAGATGCCAACATTTTCTTGGTTATCTCTCTCAAGGAGTAAGAAAAAGACTGAGAATGTGAGAAGAGAGAGAGAGAGAGAGTTTTCCTTCCGAAGGTACTTTTATTTTTGTAGACTAGGGAGCATCATATATGATGGCCTATGTGTAAGAGTAAGACCATAGGCCTGTCTTCTATCTTCTCCAACTCATCTATCAATCTGTATAAGAGTAAAAGAGGAGAAAGTTGGTGGTGGTGGTGCGGGTGGAGATTTTTAGATATTTTCTTCCATTTCCACTTTCTCCATATAAGTACGTAACCCCTTCTATCATTGAGAGGTGGAGAGGAGGCTATAGAAAGGATGGCTGAAGGCTAGAATGACAATATTGATGAGCAAAAGAATATACCTTTCTCTCTCTTCATGATGCTCCACATGGCTGGCACACTCCCTTCTCCAGTCTCTCTCTCTCTCTCTCTGCCAGTAGAAAACTCCTCAATAAAGGTTTTTTTTCTATTCTCCTGTTTGTTTTTCTCGGATGATTTCTTCCTTCATTTTGTGATTCTCTCTCCCCCCGTTCTTTCTCCATGGTCTTCATTTCTTACATCCATCGTAGCGTCCTTTCGCTTTTAAAGCAATTTCCTACATGCATTCAATTGAACGTAGTCTAGTTATATTTTCAGAGAGTTGCTTCCTTTCTAATTCAACTTGTGGTTCTTGTCTATTCAATGCCATGCATGGCCCCCGCTCTCTCCCTCTCTTCTTCATCTTCCCTACTCAACCATTGTCCCCATCCTCTTCATCCTTTTTGCCTATTTTTTTTTCTTCATGTGCAGTCGACGAGTATTGAGTGGTCGTATGTAGAGAGAGAGATAAAAAAAGTCGTACGTATTTATAAAGTAAAACTAAGCGGAAGAAAATTCTCTTTTCTCCGACTTTTTTCTGCTTATCCAACCCACAGAGGGGTGGTTGAACTTGGAGAGAGAGTGCCCATCATGGAGAAAACTGCTTGGTTAAAAAGGGTTTTTTCTCCATGTATGATATATGTACATATATATATATATATATTTAGTGTATGGGAGAAGAAGCCCTTTTTCGTCTTTTTGAGGGGGAAAAGGGTCCGAAGAAAATTATGGTCAATCGATTTTGACAAGCTCCCGCGAAATTAAGACAAAGGGGAAGAGACGGAGCTAACCCAAAACTCAAGACTCAACTCAAGTCTTGGGTCTTTGGCTCTGCGCCTCTCTCTCTTTTTCTCGATCCATCCATTCTTTTTATAAAAATCTTTTCTTGTGAGTCTCGGGTTTCCATTCAATTTATCTACTACCACGCTCTATATCCCCGTGTGTGTGTTTATATATATAGACAATCCATGTGCTCCAGTTCCTTGCTGGCCTAAAAATTTCTCTGGGTCTATGGAATCACGAATTCTTTTTTTTGCAATTACTGTCGTCCCTTCTACATACGTTGCGTAGCGTATATACTCACAAAAAAAGGAATAGGGGTTTATTAAGCTTTTTTTCTGTACTACTTCCATATTATAATTACTACACTCGACTCTCTCCTGGTTGTTAACTTAGCCTTTACTTCTTTACCTATAAATAGTTTAAGATGGAAAAGATGGGAAAATCTTTGGATTATTACAGACATAGCCCACTTTTGATGGTGGCCTTAGTGGCTTCTTGATGGCTTGGACTCCATTACATTATTTTATATGGGGTGTTGATGTTGCCTCTTCGAGATTCGAGGTTTGTCTCAAAAAGACGGAGTGAAAAAAAAGAATAGGAATTGTGCCAACTTATGAAGCATGAATATATCCCCCTTTTTGTATACTACGCGTTACACTTTCTCTCTCATGTATATGTACAAGAGAGAAAAAGACGTGGAGAAAGTGGTGGATGATAATAGGGAAAGTGAAAAGTAGCTGACCATTTCTTTTGGATGTAGAGTGAAGAGAATGTGGAATGAAAAGTCATTTCTCTTTCCGGAGTCGATTTTCAATCGACCCCACACACACACACAAGCCATTCCTCGTTTTGTATCCCTTCCAAGGGCTTTTTTTCCTTCTTTTTCGTGGTCAGAGAGAGAGAGAGAGAGCTCACAAGAGGCTCCGGTGTTGAATCTACTCGTTATTCTCTCCCGATTTGGTTTATATATATGTATGTGTGGTATATCTATGTAGGGAAAGTGTGTGTATATGTAAGCTCCCCTTGTTTGATTGAGACGACACGCCTTTTATAGACCTTTAATAAATTCTCTCTCCTCAATTGGTCGTGAAAGGTCTCTCAGTTCTCGACATCTTTAGCCCATGCAGCACTTTCTCCTCGTTTTCATCTCCCTTCTTTCTTTCTCTCTCTCTCTCTGGGCTTTCTCCTCTGCTCTGTACAATGGAAAAGGAGAGTGCTACAATGTTATATGGGTATACAATCCACTTTATTATTATCATTGATCACCTATATTTATTTTTATATGTGTATCGTTTAACTTGACAACATTTCTCAATCCAATTTTCTTTCTTCTTTCCTTCCTTCTAAATATATAAGACATGGACACAATTTTAGAAAAAAATCAAAATGAGCCTCCATTTTTTTTAGAAATTTAAGACTCATTTTCTCCAGAATGTCAATTCTCAAAACTATCAAGTAAAAAAAAAGTTTTTTTTTCTTGGTTTCTTTTCTTAGAAAAAAAGATGATAAAAGAGACATTTAAATATAGAGCCTCTCTTGGTTCAAAACAGAGCCCCTCTTTTTCTTGCCATTTCAATTCAAATGTAATAATTCACTTAGTAATTCTGAATACACTGTACAGACAAGTCTGTCATAGTTGAAATTGAGAAAATTTTATTATTTTCCATCACTCTCTCTCTCTCTCCATGGACTGTACTTAGTGGTATGGGAGAGTGGGAGATTGAGATGGGAGAGAGAAAGAAATGAGGAAATTTGATATTTTTTAATGGCTCCACATTAAACTAATATCCTCCATGTTATAATGACACTATGGTTGTGAGTTGTGGACTCTAAATCTAGCATGAGAGAAGTGGCAGGTAATTTATAACGAGAGAAGAAATATGATTATAGAGGAAATTAACTCATAGTTTTTCTAATGGTTCTGGCGTACTCACTCTACCACATTCAAAACCCATCTCCCCACACACAACACAACCCCCCCCCCTCCCTCAAGATGCGCTCCGCTTCACTGGCTTAACTCAGCTGGAGTCTTATATATGTATACCAGTATCTTGCATGAAAAAAATATTCTATATTTAATATCAGATCATACCTCTCTCTCTTATAGCTAGACAAAAAATTTGAAATAAAGGCTATAGATATTATTATAATATTCTTCTCTCTCTCTCTCTCTTTCATAGTCAACCGTGTGAAGTGCCATGGAGTACACGATAGTTTTTTTTACTCTCGTCCTCTTCCTCTTCCTTTTGTCTTGTACTCATGATGAGATGGGAATCTCCAAGAAGGCCAAAAAAGCAAGGGGGGAAGAGGTGCAATTTTTCTCGCGGAAATATGAATTATTGGGTTGCAAAATAAATTGAATTGGGGTCGATAAAGACATCATTCAATGAAAATGGGAAACTTCTTATATATTTCATTCTCTCTCTCTCTCTTCTTGAGGGAAGAAAAAAAACCCCACGAAAAAAAATACGGAGTTGGAGTTGAGTCACCAAAAAAGGAAATTCAATAAGTCTTTTCTTTTTTTAAAAAAAAATAAATAAAAATGTTCTTTTTATTTTCTCTTGTGACTCTGACTCCATGTGTCAATTTTAAACGTCAATTAAATTCCCCCCGTTTTTGATGACTGTGACTAAACTTGTAACATTTATAACTTTAATTAGCTACAACTTTTATAAGGTTTTTGGTGAGAAAATTCTTTTTTAATCTTGTTAATAATTACAAAAGACACAAGGGGAAGTGAGAGAGAGAATGAATACAAAGAGGGGAATATATCCAGAGATATTAAATATGTACATGTGAGCAAAGTAAGAGGATTTTTTTTGATGATAAAAACTATAGAAGAGAGAGAGAGAGAGAAAAAGTGTGGTAAATATGAGAGAAGAAAATAAATGGCAAGGCGAGGAAAGAATTTTTTGGGGTCCTTCTCCTTCGACATGGCCGTTTTCTTCTCTTAAGCGCTTCTCTCTCTCTCTCTCTCTTTTTCTGTGTGAGCAAGATGAAGAAGAGGACTGTCTAGGAGTCTATATAGACTCGAGTTTTTTTTTGTGTACTTTAAGTGAATTATGACGGAAAATTTTTGCCACTAGAGGTTTAAGACTTTTTTTCTACTCTGAGAGTAGTCGAGTGATGGAAAAGGGAAGCGTTAGCTTTCTTATTACTTACACCTTCCTTTTTTTCTTCATCTTGAACAGAACGGGTATTATAGACACAAGAAGAGAGAGAGGGAGAGAGGAGTAATAGGGTAAGGTTGAGAGTTTTAGAAGTCACGCGGGAGGTTGAACTCGACGCTTTAGTTTGCCTAAGACTTGGTTCTTCTTCTTCTTTTTTTTCGTGTTGGCTAAATATTTGGGATATTGAGGGTCTCTTGGCCTTATTATGCCTTGTATGTATTCTTGGAGTGAGGAGTTGGTTTTATATACTTATTGATGATATCTTTACAAGTTTCTCATGGCAACGAGCCTTTCTCCCTCTATAGTTTTTTCTCTCTTTTTATATATATTTTATGTAATATTATGAACACATCCTATTAAGACACTAAAGGTCATAAGTTTTCTTCTCTATAGCTCCAAGGCTCAATCATGCATCAATTTTATGTGCTTCCCCTACAGGAAAGAGATGAGCTCTCTCTCTCTCTCTTACTAGAGTCTTGCCATAGTCTAATGTTAGGATCAAGAGAGAGAGAGAGAGAGAGAGCTAGTTGAAATCAATTGCAAATCTATATCATGTGTATGAAGAATTCACGACGGAGGACTTTAGGCTTCTTAAATCTGTACGAGTTTTTTTTGTCTGGGATGAAAAACTTGTTAGTCTACAGAGTCCCCTTTATCCACTTTCTTTTCCCATGAATTATCTCAACTTTTATCTTGTCCCTTATTTTCTTTACTCAACTCTCATTTTTTTCTATTCCAACGACTCAAGTTTTTTTGAGGTTGGAGTGAGACTAAATGAATGTGTATTTTCAAATGTGTTTAATTTTAGAAGCAATTTATCTCAAGTCTATTAAAATTATTTAATTACTATGTGTACTATGTGTACATGTATGTAGTACTAGACAGTTGATTGAGATTTCATCTCTTTAATCAATGAATACAATTTTTGAATCATTGCCAACGTCATGGCGTCCACATTTATGTGTGTCTGTACTACATAGATACTACATAGAAAGAAAAAAAGCGGGGGATTTTCTGCCCGGGTATTTTCCCCTCTCTCTCCATTTAAATAAAAACAAGTACAGTTATATGTGTGTATATGTAGCATCACATGAGATGGAATTTTGTGTTGTATGTGTAGAGGTAGAGTTAGGTTTGCAGGGAGAATACGAAGTTGAAGAAAAGTGTACAGTGTATAATGTCATTACTGATCCTTGTACTTGTTGTGTTGTGTGTACATGTGTACATATATTTTTGTAGTTTGTAGTTTTGTGGGGAAGAGAGAAAAAAAGATGTGTGGTTTGTCCTTGTGTATATATTTTATGGTCATGCTGCCTCCATGTATGTACTTAAGAAATGACAGATAAGATGAAGACGTGCTTGAAATTTTTGTATCAAAAACTGCCAAGATGACTCGTCTTAAAATCTAATGCATTTTACTACTCTCTGTACATATGGCTTTCTCCACCATTTTCTTCCCTTTCTCCTTCAGTCACAAAATTATCCACTTAACTTACTCTCACAACATACACAACATTATTACTTGTATAATTTTCGAGGAGGCAAGACCATGTACTTGTACTTATTCTATCTACAAAGAGAGACGGAGAAAGTAGCCAAAATTTTTTTTGGCTACTTTTTTGTGATGAAAATTGGATATATGGAAATATTAAAACATGTTGCATAAATATAAAAAAAATTATTTATTCTCTAGTCAAGCTTCAACATTGAAAAATTATTGAAAAAAGAAGAAGAGTTTCTTTTTCTACTTACTCCAATTTTGATTTCTCTCATTTGTACAAGCTGAAGAAGATGATCTTGTTATGTGATTACTGTCCATTTCAACTTTTCTTGGTTATGATTCCAATACAAGTCCTTTTTATATAAAATATTTCTACTTACTTTCATCTTTGACAAAATTCATCTTTTCCTCTTGTGACTTTTGCTCTCTCTCTCTCTCTGGGCCAGGATGGGAGTAGAGTAACAAATGAAAATTACAGTGGTGAAAGTCCATGTAGTCAATTTTGGAGACTTTGTATCCTGTAAAGATAAAAAACATGTTCTGGTACAAGATTCCATCAATATTTGTATGAAAAATGTATCAAGTGGTTGAGCTATATGTCATAAAATGTCATACACTACACGGCAAAAGACAAGCCTCTCTCTTTATATTTCTATGCCATTTTTTGTAAGACCAAAAAGCCCAACCGTAGAAATACCTAGTAAAAGTAGAAGAGGGAGAAAAAAAAGACAAGACAATTTTTCAACAACCAACACTCTAAACTGTAACGTTGGGTTCTTGTGGTGGAATCCCTCCTCAGAGGAAATCTACGATTCTCAGACAGTTAGACTTTACAAAAATGTATCGAACAGATTTTCATCCATTTCATCTCTTCCCGTCACATGGAGTCTCATCGTTATTTTTGTCTCGTGGTCCGTTTTTTTCTCCTCTGTAGTCTGTACGAACCGTTGAGACTATACAGACAAGAGGGGAGAGGCTAGACTCCTGCTACTTGATGCTTTTTGATGCGTTTGAACCAACTGTGAGTGACTGACTGACTCCAAAAAAATATTTCCAATGCACCAACACCAACATCACCATCACCATCACCATTACTTCCTGTCTCTCTCTCTCTCTTGACTCTTTTCATATTGTAAAGAGTATAGCCACTAAACAAAAAAAATGAGTAAATAGATGGAGCGATCCATTTATGGAAAATTCTTTATGTTAAGATGCTTTCAAGGAGGAGGGGAGGGGGGCTCAAAACACGTGTCCTCAATTTCTCACCACTATCAACAACATTAGCCTAGGCATCATTTCTTCAATTTGTGCTTTTGCTGGGTGCAGCGAAGATGATTGCAGTAATGGCAATTGCAAAAAATGGTCGTCTATTCTAAAAATAGTGAGAGAGCATTGGCATTGAGGATTGTGAATTGAGAGGATAAAAGAAAGACTAAAAAGAATAAATTTTTTTTGCATATCTTGCCTTTTTTTCTCCATTTTAATGTGGAGAGGATTCTAATATCTACAGAGATATTAGAATGGGTGTCTTCACCATATCTCTTTGTAAAGAATGACTTTCTTTTGTAATAAGAAACTACAGCAAAGAAAAAGAAAGAAAAGGCCGTTTTACTCAAGATAATATTTATAAAGGGAGGTGAATTTTTTTTTCTTAAAAAAATAAAAGAGATTCGAATTTTACAATTGGAAAAGACACTGAAGGAGTTATCTTGAGCGGAAATTTGTAAGCCTCATATAATTTCATGGGGTATGATTTGGCCAATGTTATGTTATAAAAAAAATGTATGTAATGTATGTATGTACTCGTAGACTAGTTTTTTTTATATGGAAGAAATGTCCACATAATTTAAATGACAATAATAGGAATAATATTAAAAGATTTGCTATCAACCCTCTCAACCATTTCAGCTCACCCATTCTCTCTCATATACATACATATATATATATATAGTGGAGTATAAAGAATTGAGTTATGATAGCCAAATGAGTTTTAAAAGAGGATTCAAGAATTTTCATTTTACTTTTTCTACGACAATTTCCCCTCTTTTCAAAAAAAAGGCATCTCACCTCTAATAACAAATAAAGGCTCCTTGGTTATGAGTTGCCTTTACAAAATAAGCCATAGAGAGGGGAGGTGTATAGAAACGTCATGTAGAAATGGAATTAAATTTCACGAAAAAATTCCTTCCATTATTTATCGTCCATAGCCGAATGAGGAGTGGGTGGTTTGAAAAATTTACCTTTCTCTCACAACTGACTTTATAGCCTGTACCCAAAATAACGGGGAGGTGAGAGTGAGGGAGATGGAAACAAGATTTTTTGAGAAAATAAAGAATATGAGGGACATGCATATGCGAGGAAGGGACATTTTGAGAGTCTTTTGCATGGAAATGGTTTGAAAAAGGATTTGAGAGACTGGAGACTAAGATAATTGTAATGTTAATGGGAAAGCAATGAATGAATACTTGCGCATAAATAATCGAGTTGGCAGACTCATGTCATAAATGTCTTCATTAAGCTCTACAAATGTGATGTTCATCATTGTTTTTCACGGCTTTTCTCCCCATTCTCTCTACCACCCAGATTTCATCCTCCCATAGGTACACTCCCCTCCTTGTGATATACATAGAGATGCTCATACGTACAGTTTTTTCAACTCTGTACTCATACATTGCAGTTGCAGAGTAATCAGAATCCAGAACCCCCCTCGTTTTTTTTTTGCTCTACCTTTTTTTTTGAAAAAAAATATGTACCTTCTTTTTTTCAAGAAAAAAAAGGGGGAGCAAGATTTTTTCATGCATTCTTGACATTCTCTAAGTACGTAGTAAATTTTTCGTTAATTTAAAATCCTATTTCTACACTTTTTTTGGCTTGTGTAAAAGTTGAACCAATCGCACTAACAGTTGATGGTAATGACGATATGTCTTTCCTTATGTAGTTGAGCCAACTCTCTCATTTATGATGATTACTACTCTCCAAATACCCAAGTTTTAGCAGTAGGTATGGGTGGGTATAGAAAGAATTATTTTTGATAAATTGACAAATTAATGTTTTTATACAAAAAAAAATTATTTCTCTTCTAAATTTACAGACCATATTGAAGAAGTACGAACATATTTGTCAATAAACTAGAATGATTTTAGTTTGAAAAAAGGCGGGTAAAATATTTAACTGTTTTTCTGTCAAGATGAAAATTCCAAGAATCTCTCTCTATCTCTCTCCATCTTGAGAAGAGGAAGAAGCCGCCAAAGGTATGAGAGATGAGACTAAAGGAAATGCAGATGGAAGGTGAATCAAATAAAAGAGAGAGGAAGAATTGAAGATTGAAAAGATTGCTTTTCTCTAAACTTTCTCTCTCAGTTAAATTGGAGAGAGAGAGAGAAAGTAAAGAAAATAAATATGTATGAGAGGACGTGCATTGTCTTTGTCTCCTTTCGTCCTACCTTTCTCATCTCCCTTTTACCTTACGTTGAAACACAAGTACAAAGGGAAGGGAAATGAAACTCAAGCTTTGTTTGGGTATCTCTTCATGTATGTACATATACATAAAAGAGAGAGAGAGAGACAGGGCAAAGGGAAGAGATGGAAATGTTAGGGACATATAGAAATCAAGTGACTTTACTTATAACAAAAGTTCCTGTTGAGTCCTTTTAATGAAGACAAGTGATCTCTCTCTCTCTCTCTAAATGAACTGTGCTCATTAAAACAAACTCTCTGTATTGATTAGGACAACTCTAATGACTTGTCTATCCCTCTCTCTCTCTCTCTCTCTCTCACTCTTCTCCAGTTCCAGAGAAATCTTGTGGAGACAGAAAGAGAGAGAGAGAGACCACAGGAGAAGTCGGAGGACAGAGGGTCCTATTTTTTATGTAGGTTTTGGGAATGAGGACAAAACTTTAAACTGAAAATATCCCCCTCAATTCTTGAAATTTGAGCGTTAAAACTTACTTCCTTGAGCTTTAATCTGTAATTACGCTATGTACTACATACTAATGCCATGTAATGTTTCATTCTTCTCGAAATTTCTCCCCCCATCTCCATATAAATTAAACTTAACTTTTCTTTCATACACACACACACTTTCACTCTCTCTTTCTCTCTCTAATGTAAACACATGAGAGGAAAAACTAGTTTGAATATTACCCAGTGTCTCATAAAAGGAGAAAAAGAGAATTTTAGCCTAGAGTCAATGTAAAGAGAGATGAAGTATGATAATCGTTGAAAATTATCAACTTTTTTATGACTTTTCCTCTCCTTCTTCTCAATCAACTTTCTCCATTGTACACTCTCTCAAAAAAAAAACTTATGGTCGTCATTATTGGATGCAATTCACAATCATTTATTTCTTTTCGAGTCTTGTTTTAACCCCCTCCTTTGCTATGTCTCAAAAAACCAAAAGTCTGGTGAAATATGTTGTAGTTTATCAACATAAAACAGTGGGGAATTGGATCTCTCTCTCTCTCTCTCTCTCTTGGTGAGGCTGAGGCTGAACCACACAGACATTACAGAGACAGTGGAGAAAATTTCTACTTTCTCCATCCATTTTGAACATGAACACATGAGTATAGATTACAATGAGCAACACAAGAGGAGAAAATCGGAAGCAAGAGTCATTAGTTTTGGGGTTTATAATACCCCTTAAGGTTACGTTGAGAACCACATGCACCCAAAACTTGTTTGTACCCTCCAATCCTATTATTAGACCTCTCTCTCTCTCGTCCATTTCACAGTCACCAACCATTAGTCATGAGCATCCCATGTTTACTCTTTTCCCTTCATCAACTTGAAAGATATAAAGACACACACACACACTCTCTCTCTCTCTCTCTCTTTTGACAAAAAACTAATGACTAAAATATTACTAAAATAAATATTAAATGTGCCAAAAGGATAAGAAATTGTTAACCACATTCTATATTTTAATATACAACAAAAATAGTACCCCTTTTTTATTTTTTTTGTCCTACATTTTTAGGTGAAACAGTGTGTGAACAAATCAATGAATTTTTGTTGATTTGGAAAATTTTACTAGCCTCAAGTTGAATTTTGTGTCAGTAGGGGAAAATGGATTTGAGAGTATTTTTAACCACCATTTTATACCAATTCAAAAACCTTGATGAGATTTCTACTCCCACACAACCACACACAAGTCCCAGATACGGATCTATTCTTCTCGGAAGCCCCCAGACGCACATAGGCAGACAGAGAGAGAATGGATTTCTTGTAGAATTTTGCAACTATGGATTATTTAAAATTTGACATGTTTTTACTAATGTGGGACATTTCATCCATTTTAAGAATGGACAAAATTGTAAAATGTATTTTTTGACTATAATTACACTTGATGGACATTGTATTGTTTTACAAAATTTGTCAACATGAAAATCAAATTTTTGGTAGTGACAGGTTCAAGATGAATTTGTAATTTGTAAATAGAAAATTTTAGTGTAGAGAATTCTCAAATTTCTACACAAATAAACTAACAAAATAGAGGAATATTATTTTTTGTTTAGAAAAAAAAGATGAAATGGAATTCTCGCAAAATTTTACACAACGGACAGAGTACACAATAAGAGAGAGAGAGAGAGGGAGAGAGATTAGACAGAAAATTTCGATTAATACCCATGCCCTCAATTATTGTGGTAAGCTTTGTGAATTTCCTATACATTCATTAGCATGTGGCTCTCATGTAGTTCAAACATGGAGCTAACTATTCTCTTTACTTTGTTTGGAGAGAGGAAGAGGGAATATTGTTGGGATTTGGACTAAAATGATGGTAATAAGTTGTTCCCAGGGACTAATTTGGAGTGATCAGAATTCAAAGAGGATGCATAGAAATGTACAAAACTCCTTACGAGTCATCCGCACACTCACAAGAGAGTCCCTGGAGAAATGTCTAGTAAATAGAAATTAAGTGTAATGGTTCCAATATACTCCTCACGATTAGACTAAAATATGTGCCATCGCCATGGGCTTTTACTGTACTCCGTACTGTAGAACCAAATCAACCGTACTACTCCCATTCAATAAAGAGTATAGCTCTCCTAGTTACTTACTACCATTTTGCAAAAACTAAATTATATATTCTATTACACATACAAAAATTTATAATACAAAACCATGCCCCATGTATCCTTACCAAAAACAAAAATGTCACATCTCCATTTTCCCAATCCTCAAATTCTAGTACTTTCTTTGAATCTTGATCAAAATGGAGAAGAGTCAATTTGCTTGGGAATTGAGGGGAAATAGTTTTTTTTGAAAGAAGCTAAAATTGTTAGACATTCCTTTCGATCGTCTTGTCGTCCCTTTGGAGTTTGGAGGGGTAGGGACGAGTACAGTCTTTGAAATATGTGTAGTAGAGTCATCATGCATGGTCGTAATCGGAGTCGGAAGCACGTAAGGAATTGGTTATTGGTCACAACATTCTCTCTCCAATGAACATATCCATGAAGAGAGAGAGAGAGATGTTTGTCGTTTGTATACTTTCAACAGAACCTTCTTCTTTTCTATTGGTCTAATGGACTTGTACATATATATATATGTACTAGTGTATGTGTGTAATATCTCCAGAAATGAATTTTGAATTTGGTAATTTTGAATTGAGGATAAGGCATTTGTGTACAAGCAATCATTGCCCAAAACTATGTGCCATACTGGAAGATATATCTGAAGAGAGAGAGAGAGTATATAGAAAAGAGATGTATAATAAAATAATATATTTTATTTTTGGAGGAACAGTAAGCAAGGATTATCATATCAATGGTTCTTCATATGTACGACATATAAAAGAATGGTTGTGAGAATCAGACCACCATGAGACTCTATACGCCATGAGTGGTAGTGAAAATGTTATAAGACTTTTTTTTCTGGGGTCTTTTTTTCTCTGGGATACGTATTGAGCATTGGCATTGGTGGAGAGACTCGTTATCAGCACAAATAAATAATATAAGTGAGGCTTTTATAGATGCGATACGCGTGGTCATGGAGGAGTACCTGAATTATTATCGTTTTTTATGACAGTGACCAAATTGCATATCCTCTATTCGTTTCCTCTCTCTCCCTTCAAAAGATTTATTCGTATTTATGGAATCGTCGAGAAAGTAGCGGTAGGCGAGTGGTACGTGTGGTTCATTTGGTATATCTATGCGTCAATGTTTTTTTTTCACCATTGAAATATTACACCAACATGCACAAACATTCTCTCTCTCTCTCTTCTAACTTTAGATCATAACTGTGGTATTTGTATTACCTGTCTACTGTATAGCCATCTTGGGCCAAACCCACGTGTCAAAATTTTGGACAAACTAAAAAAACGTTTTGATTATTGATCTCTACTTTCTCTCTTTGTTTTTAGTTTAATTTTCTCAATAATCTCATAATCAGTCATAAAAAGTCTCCATTTCTTCCTCAAGAGTTAAAAGAAGGGAAAAGGTGTTGTGTGACTATTTTTTTTGTACTGTGCGTGTTGTTTACATTTAATCTTAATTTTAAATCATAAAATATTTTATGACATCAAAATTTCATATGTTAGTTGAAATCTTGTAGATTTGTGTGATGAAGTTGAGAATTTTTTTTTCAACTTTCCCTTCACTTTCCATGTCACTGTTAAATGACCAAAAAAAATATTTTATGAGGAGAGTAAATCATTGAAATTGAAATTTTCCTTTTTGTGATAAAAAAAGAGGGGAATGTGTAAATATTGCTGGAAGGTGAAAGTTCAACATGTGTTCACCATTTTTTGTGAATTACTTTCTTATTAAAACCATTCCAGAAATTTTTTGCAAAAAAAGAAGAGAAACATTCGTATGAGTAATAGTAGCAATAATAATCTTTTTGTTTTGCAAAAATTATTGCATAATCAAACTCAACTTCCTTTCTACTTTCTACTCAATGTGAATTTGTAATTGTATAGTATAATTGAGTTGTTAATTATTTTTTACATGATGAATGTCTCTCTCCCCTGTCGTACTCTTTAACCTTTGTAACATTTGTTTCACTTTTTAGTCAAATTACAGGTGTACATATCTGTAATTTTGAATATTTTATTGTATCAAGAGTCAGGGGAGAGGAACCATTTTCCAATTTTGAAATTTCTAAAAGAGCTAAAAATAAACTAAAATTATATATTCCATGTTGACTCTTGAGAGAGAGAGAGAGTAATGAATAATGAGAAAGGGGATAAGAAGAAAAGGTGAGTCAGAATGAGAAGACGAAGAAGAAAGGGGTTTTGAGATTTATCCTTAATTACAGGTTAGCACGCATATTATCACATGGCAAAACCCCTCTCTCACCCCTGATAAAGTTTAGGGGACAAGAGTCAAGACGAAGAATTTTGCCTACTCATTACATGTCTTGTATACTCTCTATAACAGGATGAAGGTCATTGTGAATCATGTTTGGAAAGTTTATTTATGTCATGTGATATTTTGTCTGATTAGATTAACTTCATACTATTAAAGAAAGTGGAGAGAAAGTTTTGTTAAATAATTTCTATTGTACATAAGATATTAATATTGTTTATAGTCTACAGTTTCAATTTCAACATTTCCTTCACAAATCTTGTACACCATTCTATTTATTTTTGTGTTTCCAAGCTTCCAAAATTCTATTGTACACGTACAGTGCGTAGAAGAACAAGAGAGAGAGTGCGTGTTTGCATTAGTTACGGGCTAGGACAAGTTTTGCTTCCTTTCCATGATCAAATAAATATTCCGAGATGCCTCTTTTTCCCTACAAAACCACTGAGAGAATATGGATATACACAGAATGAGAGAGCGACGTTGTGGATCTCTATGGTTGGCATTTAGAAATTTACACAAATCGTAAACATAAAGCATTCAACTATTTACGAGCTGTGTGTCCTTCTCCTTTCTTCATTGCACAACTTTGTACTATAGCTTTCTCCCCATTGCACAAACAAAACTAAACATGGCTACATGAGTATAAAGTATACAAGTTATTGTAAAATTAGCAGTCATGTAGCGCAGAGTGTAGAACAAACTTTCACGTCCTTTCTATTTACAAAATACTTTCACCACTACCACCACACATCACTGACTTCAATAGAAAATCTCTCTCTCTCTCTCTCTCTCTCTGTCTCTCTCTGTGTGCTTTCTCTCTATCTCCAACAAACTAATATGCCTATGGCTTGTTTGTGAAGGCGGTGACAATAATTGTTGTGTGTGTTGTCTTGCATACAAAAATTTTCGATCCTTTAACCAACACATTTTAGAATGAAGACTCTAAAAAATTTTCTTTTGTTATTTTTGTCCCACATAACTAGTCCTATAGACAATATTATTTTAGATTTATATTTTCTATTCTAATGTCTCACTGGTCTGGTGATACAAGAAAAGTTTTGAATTTGTCCATTTTGCATACTCCCCCTCCCCCCTACTTTCTCCTTTCTCCCATAGCAATCATTGTAGCGTGTACAGTTTTTCTTCTTATGTGTTAAGTTTAAAAGGATGGCGGACATAACCAAACCACAATTTTCTTTTGGAGAGAAAGTGGGTGAAATGTACAAAAAAAGAGAAAGTCTAGGATTTCAAGAGAGAGAGAGAAAGAGAGATGAGTATAAATTTTGAGAATGAGATTTATGCGACATGACACAACTAGGTTATTTCATGTCTTGTCTCTGCAAAGGAGATGATGCTTTACAGAGAATCTCCATGGCTGTATGACTGTATCAGAAATAAAAGGCCCACAAAAAAGAGCCCCCCAAAAAAGTATTTTTTTTGACTATGTAAAAAAGGTTCTCTTCCAAGTGTTAATATGAGGATCTTGCGAGAGTTACCATTCAGACAATTTTTTTCCAATGAAGGATTTTCACTTTAGATTATTCTCCTTCTGTTCTACATTAGTCTCTTCTTTTCTCTCTCTCTCTCTCTCTCTCTCTCTCTGTCTCTCTCTTTTGACCCACAGTTCAGTTTTAGCTACTTGTACCTTTATCTATGAGAACATGATGGGGGTCTCTGTCTTGACTTGTGTGTGTAGAAAATGATCCTAAGCAGATTTAAGTTTAGTTTTTTTTCTGGAGTTGAAAATTTATAGGAGAAAAAGAAATAAATTTTTTAACACACGAATATAATAGAACTTACACTATATTAGAGCACGAGAACGACTATGGTATGAATTATGTAACAAAAGATAATGCATGAAAAAGTTTAACATTTATATATACATATAATGTCTACAGTACATGTATAAAACTATTTTTTGAGTGGCAGACTAGGCCGTGTGTTGTGTCAAGAGAACCATATAATCACAATATATTATAAAAAAAAGAAGAAAAAATTTATGTGGGCCACAATCCTTAAATCTAGAAAAAAAAGAGAAAGGAAAAAGGAGGGGTGATGGGATGATTTACATTGAATTATTGCATTTAGATAAAATGTCAGTCCTATCCTTTACATATATATATGTACATCCATGTATAAGGGTGAAGGAAAATGTAATACATGTAGACTGAAATTTTGACATTTGGCTAAGAATTAATTCTAAAAGTTTAAAGGTGGAAATAGACGCGTGTGGTAGTGACGGATGCTTAATTTTACTTTGTAAAATTAATTTTAAAGAGAGATAAATTAATTTTTTGTGTGTTTTTTTAATCTTAGAATTTAAAATGGTATCGTGACACAATGAAGTTGGACACAACAGAGACTCGTTTGATGGAGAATCGAGGATCGAGACATTCTTTAATTATTCGTAAAGTTCAGGTAAGATTTATTTTTTGAAAAAAATAGTGATTGATTATGTGGGTTTGAATGATATTATAATTTTATTTATTTTTTTTTGAATATTTTTATTTCAGAATTTCGACTTTGGGAATTACTCATGTGAAGCTGATAATAAATTGGGTAGGAGTCGAAAGCACATTGAACTATCTGGTAAGTTTTGTCCCACATGGACTTTCTCTTTGACTTTCTTTCTTTTTTTTGTACTCAAATTGACAATGTAACAATTTTTTAAATTGCTTGAAAAAAATTTTATAGGAAAACCCAACCGAGCCGTTTTTCGAAGTGATCCAGTTGGCAGATTGAAGGATGCGTTTAACATTTCTTGGACTACTGAAAGTAATTTTGATTTATTTTAATCATTAATAATGATTCATTATTAAATAAATAGAAGTTAAATGATTTAATATGTCAATTTTTGTATTTGCTCAGGTTTCTCTCCAGTGGACGAGTACAGGTTATTGTACAGAAAGAAACATGTAAACGAAACAAATGAAAGTGAATTTCTTGGTCCGGGAGATTGGCAAGAGGTGAAAATTAATTATAGAATATAAAATGTATTTAAAAAATAAAATAAATTCATTGATTGGGGGGAGTAAATAAAGTTAGAAAAGATTTAAAATGGTAAAAATACTTACTTTGTAACTATGGATGAAGGTGGTGATTCCGGCATCAGAAATTTACTACAATTCCGGTTCAGTTCCAAGAGCCGTGACCAGCCTGGGAGTTGGAGTGTCCCCAATCTCGACTGTACACTGGAAGTCATATTTTATTCGGAAATTAGAGCCTGGTGTCATATATGAGGCTGAAGTGGCTGCAAAAAATAAATATGGTTGGGCTCAAAAGTCTGACATATTTCAATTCAATACCAGGAACACAGGTAAATAAATTATTCATTCATATTTTTACACTTTACATTTTTGTGCTTCAATAATTAAACGAAATTTATGATAAATGTAGAGTAGATGCAAACAAAATAAATAACATTTGTTATGTGTCTACAGTACAAAATATTCTTTTAGTGTTTGTGCCCATTGTTATATAAAAAAGCTATATCATTGTTCAGCTAAATATTAATTATATTTAATTTTGAGAATATTGATCAATATTATAAATTAATTTTTTTTAAAAATTGCAACTTGCATTTTATTTTAATTATTTAAAAAAATAATTTCAACATTTAATTGTATGTTTATTTCAATTATATTTGTGTGGAATCAGTGTCGCATGGCACCTTTAATCAAGACTTTTTAATAATTATGTCACCAAAAACACATGAGAACATTGAAATTAATGAAAAATTGTACAGGGATATTTAACCTTGTAGAAATATTCAATTGTTGTTGTTAAAATTAAAAATACATGAAACAGTTTTGTAACATGTAGCTTTTCTTGTGTACCACAGATCATTATCCATTTGAATCTTCTCCCCAACAAGACGTGTTAGCAGGTATAGTAGTTTTCTTTAAAATTTTGATCTCAAAAAAAAAAAATTAATATTCAAGAAAAATCTCTTTGTAGTCTTTTTTCTCTCTTTCTTGTAATTCTTTTCACTTTCCCCCCTCTTTAATGGACTAATTTTCAAATTAAAATAAAATGTTGTGAAATTCTTTGACGATGACAGAAAAAAATTAACTAACAAGTTAACTTACAAGTTAAACAAGTTATGTCAGTCACTGGAAAGAAACAAAAAACATTTGACATGTGCATGACCTTTTTTGAGAATGTCTACTTATTTTTCAGTGCTTTTCAATGTTTCCTCACGCCCCTTCTCCCCCTTTTTGTTTTTTGTCACTTTTTAAAATTTTAAAAACCAAAAAAAAATTAATTCATTTTCATAAATTTAATTATTGTGGTTATCTTGTTTTTGGCAGATCCTGAAGTTCGTGATTTAGGGATAAGAGCAGCCGCTTCATCATCTTCTTCAATCCATCCAACAATGTGTTGCGTCAATATTCTAAGTCTTTGTAGTGCAATTTGGTTTCTATTTTCCTTAAGAAGTACAAGATTCTCACAAGGTTTCTTTGTTACGTCCACTAATAATCATAAAAGTCATATTTCAAATTTGTAAAAGCACAATTTTGGCCGACTAAATAGAAATGAAAATATTCAAGAAAGAAAAAAATATTTAAAAAAAAATATTCCAAGTCGAGCTTCAAAACACATCCAAAACCTTCCCATTGTATCCATTTTGTCACAAAAAGAAGAAGAAAAAATTGCCATTCTCAAGAAAGTTGTAGAGGACTTGACATCTTCATTTTTAAATTATTGTCCACAACTTTTTTTTCGACAAGAAAAATTATAAATACAACGCGAAGTGAACACTAAAAACTGATATAACGCTTAAAAAATAATTTTTATTATTCAAAAACTACAATTTTCAGTGAAAGTGAGAGTGATGATGGAACTGAAGAGTCAATGAACTTTTAATTTTGACAACAACTTGAGTTTAACAACAATCAAGAAAAATATATAAAAAAAATTATTCTTCTCACTAATTACTGAAATAAAGTACAGAGTCCATTCTACATTAAGAATAATATTATTCATTTTAAAATTTTGTGAAAAAGACAACGTCAACTTTATCATCTCAACAAAAACGACTCGTCAGTCCGAAGTTTACTTACCAAAGCGTCTGAGACAGTATAAAAGAAAAAAAACGAAATAATTATTGTAAAACATAAAAAAAAGAAACTTACCTGAAGTCAAGTTAAATTTTAACTTGTATTTAACCAAAAAAATCTAAATACGATCATGACTATTTTAAATGGGGTGTTGATCTTATATTTGGTGACTTTCAGTGAAAACAAATAAAAAAAACAGTGAATGATCGCAAAGTTTCAACACAATTAAAATTTCAAATGAGAATAATATTAATTATGTACTACTACAAAAGAGGGGAGATGAATACTGGATATGATAAAAAAAATTGAAGTATGACATACTTAAAACAAGAAAGAAACAAAAGTTGGAATCTCGTGTAAGACATTTTATAAAATTAAAGTTAATTTTTTAAGAAAACAAATTAATTATAAAAGGTTACAGATTGTAACTACGATTTAATTATAGCCAATTAAAAATTTAAGGATTTACTATATACACGTTTCGGCAGGAAAACAAACTATTGCGATATCTATAATCAATATCTAAGAATATATGGCTAATGATTCATTAGTATACTACGAACAAGTTAAAAATTTAGTATATTTAGATAAATATTTACCCAGCTCATTCATATTATTACAAAGTACCATCAGATATTTAAACTATAGTAAAAGTATGAGTAAAAAAAACATTTAAATATTATTTTCAACCATCCATCATCACCCCCCAAAGAAATAATAGAAGAATACTCATCATCGGTTTAATAATAGTCTCAATTTGATATTAGTCTCAAATACTTAAATGGGGGAAGAACAGTGAAAGTTGAACACTAACGTCGTCTAAAAATGTATACTTTACAAAAAAAGGAGAAAATAATTTATTTAGATTCTATAAATTAAAATGAGTAGACACACAAACAACAACTTAATAAATGAAAATATTATTTAGTTGTTATGTATGTGGTTCAGTGTGTCGTTTTAATTTCGTAAGGCAAACTGCTTAGTCATTTATGTTTTAAGAAAAAGAAATATAATATATTATAATTGTACATTATAAGTTAGTATACATCTACTTAATTATTATTTAGATGGATAACTATATTAAATTATGAAAGAAATGAACTGACGAGTGAATGGAATTAGTTATTATAGTGAGAGAATACTCTATAGATTTGATGATTGACCTAAATTAAAATATTCTTTTTTTCTATGTTTATGTTATAAAAACAAGTTGACTATAGTCATCCAACTATTTGATAATTATGTTCAAAGTTAGACAGGAGAATTCCATTTATTTTTAAAAGTTCGTGTCCACTCTCCATTTATTTGTTCCGTATTTACATGCTCTCTACTCGTGAACATTTTAGCTCATCCACTACAAAAGAACTAAATAAATAACCGAATACCGACCATACATTTTTCAACCCACCCCCCACCCCCAAGATAATATACAACAAAAGTATATTATATTCATTTTGCTACAATTATAATTATCTAAGTACGAAGAATGTCTACTCGAGTTATATTTATTAAACTTTTCCTAATTTTATTTTCATTCAGCGTGCCTTGTACTGTCCTATTGACTTTTGGCAGTTTGATTGCAATAACAAACATTCATTGAGTCTTGTAATTTTTATGATTTCATCACTATAAAAATTTCCAAATTATTTCTTTTCTTATAAAAAAGGATGTTATATCAAAAGAGAGAGATCTTATAATTTCATTATCAGAGTGTGGGTACACATGGACTCCATATCGTGTTTTCTTAGTCTTCTTCTTCTTGGTCTTTATCCATTAATTGTATATTGTTAGTTGTCAATATTTGAAGAGTTACTATTATTATGAGTCAGGGGCTATATAGTTATACCTAGACAAAATAACTAAACATATTTGATATAGTCTACTACCTAACTCGCTACAAGTCTTTTATTTTGGCTTTGAACTTTAACTCAATCTCATTTCTATTTTTCGTGGAGTAATAATAAAATTGAAAAAACAATCTATCAAATTATTATCCACAGCTAAAGAATTTTGTGATTCTAATGTTTTTTGGGGGGAGAATCTGAAATGAATTTTTTAGTCTTTAATAAAAGAATAAGAGAGTGAGAGTTTAATATAAATAAGAAGATAAGTTAAGTAGATATTAAATTAAATATCCTATATATATAATATTTACATAACTATATATATACATAAAATATATATATTAAAATCTCCTTATCCTGAATGTTAATGCCAATAGCTGTAAATATTATGTAAAATACAACTGTGTGATGAAAAAACTCTTTTGTTTGCAACAAAAAAAAACGTGTGTGTACATACCTTTAAAGTTTTAGGTTATTAAAATTATTATTATTATATGTAATGCTACAATACCAAAATTATATTAAAGAATGATATGTAATATATTGACGCTGTATAACATAATAATTAGATAAATTATAGTATATATATATATATATATATATATAAATGAATATATATATACCACACACGGTATTTTTATGATGAAATAACGATAAAAAAGTCACTATAAATATTAACGTGAAAAAATATATTATGATTATGAATTATAATTATTTAATACAATTTATTATTAGTTAGTCTATACTTTAGCTAATTTAATTACTAAATTTATATAGGTGTCAAAAAATGTCTTAAATATGATTGGTCAAGACACGCTATATTATAGAGACAAAAAAAATGCCATGAAAGTTTTTTGACTTTTAACCATCATTAAATTACGAATTAGAAACATGTAGTTTTTAAAACAAGTTCAATTTAATGAATATCAAATCCAAAAATTAATTTCCAGACACTTTTCCTTTGTTAAAAAAAAAGTTGTAGAATTTCCCATTTTTAAAAAAAATCACTGTTCAAAACTATAATACTAAATTGACTCTTGTGAAGATTTAGTATGGTGTAATTTTAATTCAACAAGTACAAAAAAAGGAGTAAACAAAATGAGAAAAATTAAATTTAAAACTGGAAATATCCTTCCTCATATTATGTACACAAGGAAATATTTGTAATAGAGAGATGAAGAGAGAAAACAATTATTAAGACAAAATGTTTACACATTACAGAATATAGACACACACCAAGTTTATCTAAAGTTATTCAATAGTGTTAAATTAACACTTTATTAAATGATCTATGAGCCTACAATAATGATGAAAGTTTTGAACAAACATAACTAAACTGTTCTCACATGATTCATTTTTTTAATCCACTTTGACCCTTTGACTTTTGAAATTCAGTCCCCAGTCATCAGTTTTTTTTCTCTCTCTCTCTGTTCCTCTCTTTGATTTTTGTGTATTAGTTTAGATTTAATCTCCCTTATTAAATATATATTGCCTTTGGAAAGTGTAAATGTTGCTGTGTATACGATAGACAAATTTTACAACAAAGAGTCTCTTTTTTTGTAACCCTCCTCCTCCTTCTCAAGAGTAAAAATTGCCTTTATTTTCTACACCAATTAATCATGTTCACATGATTAACTAAAGGTGATGAACATAAAAATAAATGTTTGAAAATTAAATTAATTCAAAGTTTATGAAAATTTTCAATCAAAGAATGTATGGAGTCCATGCTAGCAGCTGTGGACAAACACGTAAAATATTTAGTATCTTTAGATACTATTATAGAGAGAAGAATCTTGCCGACTTGGTTCTTGATCTTAAAAAAAACATTTCACTACAGAACAAAAATAGATAATAAAAGTCTTTTATATGAAAGCTCACACACAAATGACTTTAAAGTGAGTGACATTTAAGTTTTTGGTCGTCTATAAATAAAATCTTTGTCTTTTTTTGAAGAGGACGACGGATGACGGAGGAGGGAGTTACATGAAAAAAAAATAGAAATTGAGAGAGAGGAAGGAAAAGTTTGTGTTTAAGTTATTATAAAGTATTAATAAATAAAATAAATAAATATGATAGATTACAAGTTATTAGATGATTATAATTACATATATGACATGATAAAAATAATTTTTTTTAGTTAAACTTTATAGTTGCAACATCCCCTCTATTTCCCCTCCATTCATTAAAAAAGTAAACTCATATTATGATTATTATTTATTAGTGACCAATTTATTCCTAAAATGATGTACGTAGGGAGATCAAAAAGTAATGATTATGATTTTTTATCTCCGTTCCTTGTAAACCGATCACCAAGATATTT
>JAQIVZ010001249.1:0-37172 GCA_034700945.1 Arrhopalites spinosus
TGTGTTCATTTCAAAATGTGAAAAATTATTTTGCAAAATTTTATATCGCGAAAACGGTATGCGCTAATTTTTTTTCCTTTGCACGAAAAGAACCCTAAATCTATGGGCCTTCACGTAAATTAATTTGGTACACATCAACTACATCAAAAACTACCACTTTTTTGCACGACACGATTTGGTTTGCTTTGCTTCATGTGAGTCTCACTAAATCATATTTCATTGATGATATGAGCACATTACGATAGAGGATTACAAATTAGGGCATCCGCCGTGCATCACAACACTTGCGAAAAGTCATATTTTGACATTTCAAAATGATTTCTTTTTGTCATTTCTCCTGCAAAAAAACCTTTCTCTTTTCTGTCTTTAAAATTGTAACTCGGATTTTATTTGCAAATTCATCAAAATTGCATAGTAAATGACATGTAAACAAACCTAATTATAATACTGGATTGGTTAAAGTCACTACAGATAAAGTTTTACACTAAACTTTAGACTCTAGTCGATACTAATTTACTCCGAGTGTTCTTGTTTCTGTATTTTTATTCAAAAATATGACAAAATAAATTGAACAGGGGATGAAAAAGGTAAGTTGGTCAACAAAAAAAAGATAATTTGAACAGTTTGTGTATTATATGGAGATATTTAAATGTTTACTTATGTATTTTCCATCCCCTTTTCATTTTTTTTGTCACTCAGACTATTAAGATGCATTGTTGTAAGAGTTGATGTAAATGCTGAGGATGGAGTTAATGTACATACAATTGAGAATTTTTTTTTTTCTCAGAACAAGATAACAAACGGAGTCAGCCAAGGTGCCACTGTCCATGTAACAAATGAAAAAGAGATGAATGTATAGAAAAGATGAGTTTTTTTCACATAAGAAGAGACCTGGAGCTAATAAGCAGTAAATTATTCCTGACTATCAGATTATGTTTTTCATTATTTGTAGGGCTATTCGTTGTCATAAAGAAAATTGTAAATAAAAGCTGTAAATCAAATCATGGTTGATGGGAAAAAGTGCGTAAAGGAAGACTCTTTTATCTATATATATATCATAAAGGCATCGTACAAGTGTTGGTGTATACCCTTAAATATATGTGTGTGTAGACAACCATGTAAGTAATAATGGAATATGCAGATGAGGAGGGACGTCTCATATGTTGTACTTTGTATACTTATGTAATCGTGTCACGATCAACGATATTCCGAGGGATTGCAGTTAATGTAAACATGATTCTCACTCCCTCTCCATTATTATGTATAACAAGATGATAAAAATTTAAGATTGAAGCCTTGTTAAACATAAGTACGTAACTGAGGTTAAACCTTTAATTTGTAACCTTTCCGTCCCAAAGACATTAATGCTTTACATGTGTAAAAGATGAATATGGTTATGACTTGAGTAAATACACTGTCAAGCCTTCAAAGTGACATTCCTTTCAATTAAAAAAACTAAACAAAGAATACACTGATAATACGTTTTTCTGTCAAAATTCAAATCGTTCCCGCGGGTTATACTGTTTTTTTCGCATGTTTTGACTTGTTTGCTCCAGAAAATTTAGAGAGAAAAAGTCTTTCAAGCAGAGAGGAACAGTACATCTCTACTCCTTGCTTTCAAGCTAAGAAAGTTAGATTATCAGTGGTAGAAAATGAGGGTCAAAGTGTCAACAGGAAGTTCTGGTTATCCTTTTATCGGTGATTTGTTGAGTGAAAGTTTCGATGCGAGTATGGGATTCGAGGACAATTTGAGTAAGTCAAAATTTTCTTTTATTTTCTTGTCACTTTTGTTGTATTAGACTGCTTTATTATTAATTATTATACAATACAAATTACTAGAAGAAATTGTTTGTGTATGAGATAATATTCATGTTATTTTAATTGTTCGTAGTGGTCACATCACTCTTGGATGACGATTCCATCTTCAACATCGAAGACTATTTTGATATCCCAGTAATGGAGCCGGATTTGCCAACTGGTCACATGGATCCCACTGTAATTACTACTTATGACTACAATATGTTTCCATTTAACTAAAATAGTAGTATGACATTAAACCAATTTAATATGTAGTACATGGACATGGAATAATAATCAAATTGTTTTTTTTCGTTTTGTCAGGAGAGCCTGTTAGAATCACCGACTGAGGAGGATGCCAATGAGAAAGACGACAGAGTTTCGTTGCCATCATCAAGTACTGCTTTGGAATTGGACCAATACATTAAGCATAATATTGTTGATTGGGGTGAGAATTTGACACATTTTCATGAAGCTCTTGATGAAATTGCCAAGAAGGCTGCCAAAGTCAACAATCTTGATTCTGGGAATATTGACGAATCATCGATTGCATTGAGTAATGATAATTACAAGACTCCCGAGGTTACTGAAGTGGTAGTGGTCAAAGAGACTATCACTGAAATTCAAATGGAGACAATCAGTCAAGGTGCCTCATATTCTGTGAAGAAGAATTCCAACTCAAAATGGCCTATCGTTGTGTACAAGGGTGAAGAACTACGTCGTTGTCTAGTCCACGTCTTCCGGATGTCACCAAAACAAATAGCTGAATTGGAGAGTAAATCTAAATATGATCTCAACAAAAGGACTCGAAAACGATGCGCTTCTCGAGAAAATTATAAAGATGTTGGAGGGGCAAAAAAGACGAGGAAACAGAGTCATGAATCATCAGAGGATATTTATTCATCCACTGTCTCAGGGTTTGGAGGGTCCTTGAAGGAAAACAGTCCAAGAAAGAATGATCATCATTTCAAAACTCCAAATTTCATCAGGAGGGCTGCTCGTGGGGTCAACTCTGAACCAAGGAGGAAGTGTCAACTTTTGGAATCCACTCCTGTTATTGAAAAAAAAGGTCGAGGAAGACCACGTCGAGTATCATTGGAAGTTGATCGCAAACCAATGACTCCAGTCGTCAAAAAAGCCCTTAATAATATAGTTCCTCGACGGAGCTACGATTTGAGAGGAAAGACTTCTCCAAAATAAATTTATTTGGTTATGATTGATTTTCCACTGCAAGTTTAAGTTGAGATGCATCATTTTGATGATTTTTGTATGAGATAACTGATGGATATTGTATTCAAGACTATCAATAATTGATAATTTATACTTTTAAGGTTTTATTACTTAAATACGATATGTGAAATGAAACAAATATACACTGGTATATTTAAGCTTCGAACGCTGTATCGAAAAGACTGGCTATTTTTTTATTGATGATCAATGTTTTTCTTTTAATTAATTACTGATTGTAATACCTTTACGAAGGTTTGTAATGTTAATAACTTGACTATAGCATACTTTGTGAGATAATAATATGTATTGATTGCATGTTTTGTCCACATAATTTAAGCTTTTTTCTCAGTTTATAATAACTCTAAGAACTACTTAATAATATGAACTTTATACTTACTTCAGATACGTTTACTTAAATCTTTGACCAAAAGATCTTATATGTCTTGAATTCTTAATAATACGTAAAATGTCACATACGGTCCTAATTGTTCTCCTGAATAATGATTTTAACGAGTAGTTTTAATTCGATGCTGTTGTTTGAAATACATAAATTGTATGAATTTTGATATTTCAAAATGGGTGATAATAAAGACTGTATGATGTAAATACTAAATACACAAGTTTGTTTTTTTAATATTTTTTTTTTTGATATTGAATATTACTTACATTTGGATTGAAAGGAAGTAATCATAAAAGCACTTGGACAAGATGACATATTAATATCAATTTAAAAATCCAGTGAAGACACACACATGATACACAATTTGTTAATTTGCATATTGTTAGTACAACTAATTAAATTTATAAGGCTTCGAAACTACCCAATCTTGGGAAAACCCTCAGCACCCTTTTTTGTGTCACAATATATATTTTAACAAAAGCAGACATACCAAAGCACGAAAGAGAGTGTCCGTAATTGATTTCTTATGATTTTTAACTACAAACAATAGTATGATATAATTAAATTATACATACATAAATTATGAGAAGAAAAGCTAGCAAATATATAAATAACTAATATACAGAGAGGTGGGTGAACCCAGCTCAAGTTTCCAACTTGTATTAACCCGTAATATTTTTGTTTATATTAATAACAGAATTGATAAATAATGTCAAAGTCGTGAACATTGAAATTACATAGCCACTCAATAACCATATTTAACTAAAAAATACTTATATATTATAATAATTCAGTTCAGTACAAATATTGAAAATATGAAATACGAGAGAATCGGATTTTGCAGAGGTCAAAAACAAACGATACACATCAATTTAAGTACAAAGTAACATTAATACGATAAATTACAAAAAAAATCAGCAAATGGTGAGCTAATAACAATAGAAAAAACAGTGTAGTAATTCACAAAATCTTCAATTTTAGTATTTTTTGCAGAGATTACTACTATACCTTCATTCCAGTGATAATACGACAAAGAAGAGCTATGAAGGATAATATGAATACATGTTGGTAACTCGTACTTGCCTACAATAAGATAATATTTTTAATATATTATAACTTGATGCTGGTCTACTACTTGTTTACCTGAGAACACCTTTTATAATATCTATCTAGAACCACATAGAGAAACAAACCACCGCAAGTACAAAATGAACGGATAACATACACATGTAACCATAATTATTTGTTCCAAAAAATTGTAACAATCTTAGGTATTATTAATTTGTTGAGAGTAGCATAAACCGAAATTAATTGAGCGAGTCTATAACATATTAGTCATCTCTTGTAGGTAGAGGATTCGAAGCACCACCTTTTCCATCGGTTGCCACTATTTTGACCTTTTCAACTTTTGCTATCTCTGTAGAGTCTCGGAATTCAACCTACGACATTAAAATAAAATAGATATTAACATACCTACTAAAGTCAACACACAAACAAAACCTCTTTACAAATTAAACTGGATACTATTATTATTAGAGCAATTACATCGTTCAAAATCCAAGTCCACACGTTATCACAAAACCGGTACATTCTGAAAAAAGTGATAAAATTTAGATCAGACCACAAGATACTCGATTTTCTTTCTAATTGATTTATGCCATGATTGTAATTAGGAATCAAACAAAATCATCATGAACAATTCAAGCTAATTATCATTAAATACAATCAGAAACATATCATATCAATTTGTTCTATTCTATGGACCCTTACCCTAACTTGGAGGCTTTAAAGGTGACACGATTTTTCACTCGATTAGCTAAGGCTACACTCATTGACCGGTCAAACTGAAGTAATATTTTTGAAGCAAGGGAGGCAGGAATTTGATTGTACTGAATCATTTCATCAAGACTCTCAACAAGGGTTGTCCCGAGGGTTGTATTTCGATAAATTTGGTAAGAAGCCATCTAAACGAACCAAAATTTACTTTAATATTCCGTGCTAATTAATAAAGTACTTATTCATTAAACATCTATCGCTGTTATTTTTTGAAATGTAAAAAAAGCAACTTGATTTAAATTGAGTTTTCACCTATTTACAGGGATATATTTTTTTACCTTTAAAATATAAAAGGGGAAAAACCCTTAATCTTGATTTATTCCCTTAAATTGTGACGAAGAGTCCTTAGTTGACACCGACAATCGACAATTTTTACCTCTTTGACCTCAGAGAAAACTTCAGAGTCAAAGAAAAAAAATAATAATAATCTGCGCTCAGTATATAGTCTCTCTCATCACACAAGCGTTGCAAAAACAGAATCTACGGTAGATTATCTACCTTAACAGAATTGAATGGATTTTATTTATTTTCTATTTTTAATTAAATTACAACTAGCATGCTCAATGCTATGATAAATTATTTTCAGTTTTCCCTAAATAAAACAATTTTTAGCTGGATCATCTTTAGACAAAAGAAGTTGCATTAATTGCATTAAGAATCTGTCAAAGTTAAATGTAAAATACACTTGAACAAAGAATCTCTCAATTAAATATGACAGACCCATGTCTCCATGTCAAGTTAATGAATGATTAGATAATTCTATTGGGATTTTCCAGTCAGTATCTGATAAAACTAGATCCGTAAAGTATTTTTTCCACCAGGATACAAGTTTTTATCATCAAAAGTACTACAAAATAAATAAATGACAGACTAAAATAAAACTGTGTCACGTTGATTTTTTATTTTGACGTCATTACGAGTAGCATACAATGCAGGTATTTTTAAGTCCATTTATAAAATTTCATCTTTGATATTTACTTATCCCGAGTATAAAGACTTATTTTTAGACGCTTGTCTTGTGACCCCCAACAGATACATTGAAATTGGGGTCCAGTGAGAAGTGGAAAAGTTTCCTCCTTAAAAATGTCATTTTTGTATTTATAAATTAAAAAAATGCATTTACTCGTAAATATTTACACATTCAAAAGTTTTCAAAGCTATGAAGTTATGACATTTCAGAATAATATTCCACAGTATTGATAGATAAACGCTGCTGCTGGAAATATAAAGGACGACTGTTTTGTATACATGATGTAACATTGACAAACAAAGGCTGATTTTTTGTGCATTTAACAGCGTACGATGAACTACTTATTTATGAGAACCTCAATGAGAATTAAACAATTTTTGTGACGTGGTTTAGTATGTAATGAAGAACGCAATTTTTTATTTATCTATTAGGTATTACATGTGAGTTCATTTGATATAAAGTTTATCAGATATTTTATTTTGTAACTAAATTTATTATGTACCATGTAATTTTGATTCAAAGACACACACACTGCTTCTTACATCAAGGATGTAGACAGACATACTTGAAACTTGGACCCACAAAAAATTTAATTCATGAACGAATGGAAAATTTTTAGTTTACATTAAATCAGTCAATCCTGCTCCAGCTTTGGACACGCATTTGCCACTTTATCCTTATAATCCTATCTACCTCTTCTCATTCGTTTGTCAATGTTTAAATGAATAGTAACTCACTAACAAAAAAACAAATACATTTTTACAATTTTAATCAACATTTGTGTTAATATAGAGAAACAAAAGGTACAATTAAGGGATTTTCTTGGATATTTCTGTTTCAGTGTCAATAGTCTTTGTGGTTTAGTTATTACTCTTTTTCTAGTTTTATGAGTAAGCAGGCTAAAGCTAAGATTAGGCTAAGATGTGCTCAAATGCTCAAAGAAAACATCTTAGTAAATTTTTCAGTAAAATTGCTCTAAATGTTGAGGGTATTAGACGTGAAAAGTTTCTAAAAAAAACAGCTCAGCTCAGGATTTAAGTTTGTCAGCACAAATTACACACAAAAATGTGTCTAAAATTAAATTAACACTGAGATTAGGTATCTTCCCTCAGCAGTTGTGGAGTTAAAATGTTTCTATATTTTGACCACAATAGCCTTCTAATTCATTCACTTTTGCTCTCTCTCTCTCTCTCTGTTCAATAAATTCTTCATTAATTTAATTCATTCTCTTAATTTTTACAAAGGTAAAAATTGAATTAAAATGACGAGTACAACGAACGGGATGAGTAATGGAACCAAGGGAGTCGCAAACAATCCTAAAATATTGCCAAATGTTTGTCATTTTGTGGGGAAAACTCCCATGATACGACTCAACCGTATACCAAAGTCTGAAGGAATTACTTGTGAAGTTTGTAAGTAATACCACAACTATATACCTAGAAGAATAATTAAATGATTTTAAATAGTAATGACAAAAAATGTCTAAAATGATTATTTATTACAGTGGCCAAATGTGAGCTCTTCAGTGCTGGTGGTAGTCACAAGGACAGAATTGCAATCCGAATGATTGAAGATGCCGAAAAAGCTGGGCTCATCAAAGAAGGCTCTACAATTATTGAGCCCACCTCAGGAAATACGGGAATTGGGGTGGCAATGGTTGCAGCAGTCAAAGGTTATATTGGTCATGCATTTTCCATTTTAATATTCGTGTAGCCATCCCTTTTGTTTAATTGCACATGTCTATAATATATATATAATATATACTAAACGTATTGTTTAATTTTAAACAGGCTATAAGTGCATCTTAGTCATGCCTGAGAAGATGTCCAGTGAGAAAATGGATACAATGCACGCACTGGGGGCAACAATAATTAGGTAAAGGAAAAGTACTGATCACTCTTCATTATTTTAAATAGTCAAATCATTCCAACTACTAATTAATTTATGACTCTTTATTCCCTTTAGGACACCAAATGCTCCTTTTGGCTCACCTGAAACTCACATTAATGTCGCTCAACGTCTACACAAAGAAATTCCAAATTCCTTCATTTTAGATCAATACGGAAATAAAGGAAACTCAAAGGTTCACTATGACGAAACTGCTGAAGAAATTCTGGAACAGTGTGATGGCCGATTGGACATGGTCATTATTGGAGTAGGAACTGGTGGTACGTTTAGAAATATTTATTTTTTAACTTGAAAAGCACATTAAAGTCTTATAATTAATATCCAAATATTTTATAAGGTGCTGTCACTGGGATTGGACAGAAATTGAAGGAAAAGTGTTCCAGTTGTGTTATCGTCGGAATTGACCCAGAAGGATCTATAATGGCTGAGCCAGCAGTTTTAAATGAAAATCCAGGCAAATTTTGGGAGATTGAAGGCATTGGACATGACTTTGTTCCTGACGTTTTAGGTAAAATTATTTAATTAGACAAAAATAAATTAATTTATTGACTTGATAATTTTTAAAATAAAACTCTTTTGTAAATTCAGACCGCTCAGTTATTGACAAATGGTACAAAATTAGCGACAAAGATTCATTACAAATGGCAAGACGGGTTATAAGTGAAGAGGGAATTCTTGTGGGTACGTAAAAGAATCTGATGTTTAAAATTAATTAATTTACAGTCCTTTCTAATTATATAAAAATATATAATTAAATATTACAAAAGGAGGAAGTAGCGGAACAGCAGTTTGTGGAGCATTGCAAGCAATCAAAGAGGCTAAACTTGGCCCTGATCAACGATGTGTCATTTTAATTCCAGACAGTATTCGGAATTACATGACCAAATTTTTGTCTGACCAATGGATGTTGGAACGAGACTTTTTACCAACGGATCATTTTGAACAAACTTACAGTTGGTGGACAACACGACTCTCTCAAGTCCCTCAATTAACAAAAACGCCACTCACAATCAGTCCAGACAATACAGTTGCTGAAGCCATCACAATTCTGCAAAATAATTCTATTAGTCAACTCCCCGTCATCGGCAAAGATGGGTGAGCGACTTTTTTAAATGTTTATTAAATTGTGTATTTTTAAATTTTCATATTTAAATTAAAATATAGTTTGTTGGAGGGTGTCGTAACATTGACGAGTATCATGGACAAACTTGTGTCCAAATCAGTTGTCTACAAAGCTCCAGTGTCCAGTGTTGTTCAAAGGCAGTTTAAGAGAGTCAACTCTGAGGTGACTTTGGGAAAATTGAGTTGCATTTTCAAGGCTCATCCCTTTGCGGTTGTTGTTAAGAATCCAGGTATAGGCATGATAAATTATTATCTGGACATTTAAAATTTACTAAATTATTGTACTATAGTACAAACTAATGAATTTGTTTACTTTTTTGTGGTACAGTGGACGCTCCAAAGAAGGAGATTGCTGTTGGAATAATCACTCAAATTGACCTACTCAATCATTTGAATCAAAATGAACATCAATTTTCTTGAAAAGAGAGAGAGAGAGGCAAAGTTTTAAAATTCAAATATACAATTTCATGAGCACAAATTGCATTTATTATCCAATCATTTATTGTATGTAGAAAATGGCTTTGTTGCACAATAAAATTATGACAAAGCAGTTTCTAAGTAAAATGAACCAAAGTTAAATTATTTCTTTAGTTGGGGTCACTGGAAAGAAATAATTATCATTTGATAGATTATAAAAAATAAAATTCATGTCGTTTAATTGACTTTTACTTTTTCTTTATAAAGAGAAAACTACAAAGAATCTGCTTTCTTGAACATGTCTCACATTTCTCCCATTATTTTCCCAATAATTTTAATTTTCATTAATTCTAATTCTTTTTTTAATTCCAATTTTTGAGTCGAATAAAGTTTGCAAGTAGAGTACAGTATAGTGAACTTTGACTGTTGCTGGCTGAGTGGATCAAATAATAAATAAGGCTGTATGTGCATGCACAAAAGATGTTGGATAATCTCTGTCAAGTGGCTTCCAGTCTCCAGAGCTCATAAATTACATTAAAGGAATTGACAATATTCAATATTCTAGCTCAGATATTCTTAGTGAGACGCTGTACATATATGTACAGTTAAAGATATAGACTGTATGGAAGTACGACCTTTTTCCCAACATATTTAACTGTAATCTTCTTTCCTTGAACTTGCACGAAAAATAAGATGATACTGTTCTACAGTGTATGTAAATGCATATTATGTAAACTGTCCTATTTTCTTATAGTCCATATAGTCTCGAAACCATTTTTTTACTTTATCCATCTCGATAAATATTTTAGTTGATATTTACTCAAGTGAACTGTAATCTTTTTCTATTCTATTCATTTATTTACAGAACTTACAATCACTCCATTTTCATTTTAATTCAGTGAAATAAGTATCGCTCAAAATATTCAGTATTTTAAATTAATTTATTTCAGTATAAATTCAATTACCTTTACTCTAATTAGTTTCACTAGTCCAATTAAGACAGAAAATTTTACAATTATGTAATTAATATTTATATACTCATTTGTTAATTTCTGGTCAACTCTTGCGGTGATTTAAAATGTTTCGACTTAATTAAATAAAAGAGATAATGTAAATTTGTACAAAAGATAAGAGAAATGGGGGAATATTTTGCGGGTTGTGTTTCTGGTATTTAAAATTTTAATTAATCAAATAAACTTTTTTTTTGACAATTTTAGTGTATTTTTAAAATAATTTTTATAATGTGATTCAAGGAATGGTTGGACTGGCTGTGGGTCATCCAATTGACACAATAAAAGTTCAGCAGCAAAATGAAGGAATCAAAATGATGAAATGCATTCGAAATATTTATCAAGTGGATGGATTTAAAGGTGTGTTAATTATAATGTAACATGTTTAAATAAAAAAAAAAAAATTATCATAATTTTCAAGGCTACTTTCGTGGACTCTACTTTCCACTGATAGCAAGTGGAGCACTAAATTCAATTTATTTTGGAATTTATGGCTCAACCCTAAACTGGATTGTCAATTACAAGGAGTATGGTCAGCAACATGTCCATGCTAAATTTGCAGTGGCCAATCAAACTCGTTCTAGTGATGTAAACGATATTTTAATATTCTTAAAAAATTCCTCGTTTTTATGACTTATTTTAATATTTCAGAATGTAGACAATATTTCAAAAGCCAGTTACTTGGACATTTATTTAGCGGGATGTGCTGGAGGAGCTGTCCAGTTGGGTTTGGCCTGTCCAGTGGACTTGATAAAAGTCAAGTTACAAGCCCATGGATTTCGACTTAGAGGTCCCAGTGAATGCGTTCGAATGATAATTCGAGAACGTGGGTTAACTGGTCTTTACCAAGGAATTGGAATCATGACTATTCGGTAGAGACAATTTATTAAATATTTTTGTGAAAAATTAATTGAATAAAATTACAACTGTTTAAAGTTGATATACATGAAAAATTACAAGGGACCCCTTAGAGACATTCCAGCATTTGGTCTATACATTACCATGTATGAATTATTTTCAAATCAACTGAAAAACTTTTCTGATGGTGTCAACATCAGTTTTGGTGGCGGTGCCTCAGCTCACCTGTCAAATTCTGTTTTGGCATTCTTTGCTGGCGGCTTTTCGGGTGAGACTAATTGATTTTTTGGGATGAAATAATTATGAAGAATATTAATTACAATAAAATGTGAATTTGATACAGGAACCATATCATGGTGGTCAATAGTTCCATTGGATGTGATCAAATCGAGAATTCAAGCTGATGATGCAAATAATCCAAAGTATAAAGGAATGATTGATTGTACTCGACAAGTTTATAAAGAATTAGGACTCAAAGGATTCTTTCGAGGATTTTTACCCCTCTCCGTCCGAGCTTTTCCAGTCAATGGAGCCGTTTTCCTGTCCTATGAATGGCTTCAATTCCTTTGGAATTTTGTGGTGACTCGTGAACAAGCATGAAGTAAATTAAAATTGTCAATTAATTTGAAATAATATTATTTTAATCTTATGTACAAAAAATTAGTTGTTATCTATACAATAGGTATATTTATGTACATGACTATTTTTAATTAATTAGATAAAAATCATTGGTATTATTTCTGTGTTTTGTGACGCATTCATCTGTAATTGAATAAATGATCTGAAAATTCTTGAAGATCACTGGCAACAACTTTGTACTTTATTCCTTCTGTGAAGGTTCTTGGTCATGTCACTCTCGAACAGTTTCCAAGATAAAAGTTAGGTAATCAGCAGTACTTGTAAAAACACCTGGAAAAGGGATATAAAAATTCAGTTAAGATTTTTATATTTAATTTTTGACATGAATTTTACCTGGAGCCTCTCCGCAAATTTTTCCACCGAATGTGGCTATCCCTATCTGAAATATTTTATTCTTGGCAGTGATGAAAAAGGGAGCTCCACTGTCCCCTGTTATTTTACCAAAATATTAGTTGACAATTTTAAATTAAATTTTGTTGACTAAAAGTTTTCAGTTTCACCTCTGCAAAAATCTTTATAGTCTCCACCGGCACAAAACTGCAAATTAATTGAAGGTTTTTTCTTTTACATTTAAAATTTAATATTGTCAATTTATGAAAAAAAAATTTTCAAAAAATGATAAATTTTGTGTAACCATTTTCTTTGTAACAATGTCCGGCCGATCATAAAATGTTTGACACTCGGCAGTTTCAACTTTAGGGAGAATCACTTGGTGTAAAAATTCACTGACTTGGGTTTCATCTGAAATATTATATATTTTCAGAAATTAGAAAATAAAATTTACCATAATTTGGCACAGTTTTTAAACTGATGATTATCTAGACTGGATGAAATAAAAAAAAACTCAACTATTTGAAGTGAATCCATAGCCAGTAACAAAACCTTCAGGAGTATCAAAGTCAGCCTTGTCAAGCTCATAAAATTTTTTAAATGGTAAACAAATAGGATGATTAAAAGTTGCATCTCGACTCAATCGAAGGAGAGCCACATCATCAAATCGAGACCGCTCAGGAGGGAAACCACTGGACTCCACAATTTCTCGAAATTTGACAAAACCAGGATGAATTGTCACTTCAGTCACTTCAAACAATTTTTTATCTCCTCTTAGTTGCACATGTGTTCTACAAAAAAAGATTAAAAAAATAACTAAAAACTTCACAGTTTTTTTATTTAAAACTTACGGTGGGATATTATACACACAATGAGCACTAGTCAAGACATAACGTTTCGTGACCAAAGTTCCACTACAATAATAAATTTCTGTCAAGTCTGGCTCTACAAAATAAAAAAATTATTTTTAATTTTATCAATTTTAATCACAATTTTTTATACAATTAAATTAAATTTACTTTGAGCAGCAATCTGAGCCATCCAAGGGTACAGATTCAAGTCCTGAACTTGTTCACCCCCAATAATTCGTTTTCTTCTCGTCCTTTTAGAAACAATGTCACTTTTCATGCCACAATGAGTTAATTTCGGTATAATTGTATACAAAGTTAAATTCCTCAAATCGGCTTTTGACAATCCCGTTCTTATTTGAGGTTCCAACAATTCAATTCTTATTGTTGTCGTCTCTTCCTCTTGTGCAATTATGATTGTCGTAGAATTGTTCTCAACTTTTCTCACTAAAAAAATGTAATAATTAAAATAAAAATTGATAATTAAAAAAAATTAAAATGACTTTTATCTTACTGGGTGCATGGACAGTGAGGAAGAAAAAGGCAGTAGTAAAGATGAAAATGGTAATGACAGTGATAAAAAAAATAATGGACATTCTTCTACAACATTTCGTCCACAATGTTGAGTCTTGTTCTTTAGTCTGCTCATCTTGATTGTTGAGTGAATCTTCAGAGATTTTGTGATTACTACTAGAAGCCATTCTAAAAGTTGTACATTTAATTTGGACTCTGGATAGTCCTTGTAACGATTAATCACTCACAACAAACCACACTCACAAAAACAACAAGAAATTTTTTTGCACACAATTGTGTTCGTTAACAAAGAGATCTTGTGGGGTAGAAAAATAATTATGTACGAAAAAAGTTACGGAAGATTCTTTTTTGATATGTTTATACTTGTATTATGTACAGACACTGAGAACTGGTTATAATGGCATTGAGATCAATTTTCCTTCTGGCAACTTTATAATGAATAATCCAATATTATTATATCACACACACACTTGTACCTCTATATGCAAATATAAATTATTCTAACTGTGCCATTCAATTCCCAATTTTACAAATTCCAGTTCAACATAATCTTTGAAATTTAAAGGCTACTAGAAAATATTATGTAAATCCTTCTGGTCAATGAATATCTTACAAGTAGAACTAGAAAGATAAATGTGATGATCACTTACTTTTTAAAGATTAACGACTTGCATCTCTGAGAATTCTTATACAAAAAATAACCTTCTTTTTATTAATAACACTCAAACTATGAACATGAAGATGGATAGACTTGTACAATTTTTTTAATGCCTCAAATAAATGCCAAAGAAAATTTCTCAGTAAAGACTCTACGTCTGTTAAATTATTATTCAGACAGAGTCAGCTAGAGAGAGACCAAAATATGCAAATAGACAAGAAGTTCGTCAGTGAGAAGAATGCAAGTTTTTTTTCTATTATTCTATAATTGAGCTATTGAGGAAATTATTATTATTAGGAAGTTATTATTATTATACATGAGACATGAATCTTGTATTTGAGGTTTAGTTTTATAATCAACTAGTCCATTAGTTGGGTTTGGGAAGGAGTAAATTTCGTGGAAATCATGGACTATGACGTTAATCTAAAATTTTTGACGGACACGGGAATGAGTGGGGAGGTCAACCTGTTTGTCAAGTAATCATCATAAGTTTGTGTTTTCATAATTATTTTTGGAAGGATGTGGGTAAATTGATAATAATATCCTGTGAATTGTTCCATGTGTTTTGATTAGCATAATTCTAAAATAATTATTATTTTGAGGCTTGGATGTGGATATTATTAGTTTTTTTCTTTTCTAATTAGTGGATTTGTATTGTTTTGTCTATTTATATTTTTCCGTTGTGATTGTAAAAGAACAACTTTTTTCATGAGTCGACAAAGTTGTCTTAGAAATGATGTGGCTGTATATAGAAATGACCTGTGAAGATCAAAAATTCCAGAAATATTTTAATCCTGGAAGCTAATCCATGCCATGCTTTGAAACCATAGTTCCAGAAAAAAAGGGATTATGAACAAAGTAAAGGGCCCCCTTATGCTTTGAGCTTAAAATTTAGGCTAAATCTTTGGCGCTCTAGACGAAAAAAGACTCAGATGTTCACGTATAAAACCTTTGCCTTCTTGCTTTGAAATTTATAAATAAAGAGAAGGAAAATTACCAAAAAATTTAATTTTAAATTCTTGATAAGTCGATACAAACTAAGAGTCCTTTTTCAACTCAGTTGTCTCATTTCTCTCAAAGACTTGACAAGATCATTAACTGGCTAAGGTTCAATTGTCACCTTTGAAATTTATACTTTGAACAAAGTCAAAGTTTACAAAATAATTTCATCATTTCAAGCCGGGGGGACCTTATTTTAAAGCAGAATTAAATTTACAGTCTAGACAGTTAGTTTTTAAGGAGTGACCACTTTCAACTAAATTTATTAGCAATTTTTATCAAGTGTCAAAGTCAGAAAATCAAGCAAATTGAAATTTTAATTGAGACTACAGACTACGCCGTGGTTTTTTTTATTTGTGTGAAAGTTTAGAAATGCAGGTAAAGTTGGTAATTTTTAAAATAAAATAATTCATAACTTTGACTCTTTTCGTAAATTATGTGTCTGAATTTAACTACAATTCAAGACTGTACCAGGATTTAATTTAGAACAATTAAAATTTAATAAAATGTTTTTAATTTTAAATTTCAGACCCGTTCCAGAGCCAAAATGGATATCGAAAAAGTAATTGATCAGAGTTCTAGTGACCAGAAGGATGACATGATGGAGGAGGAGGATGAGGGTGAATATTTTTTAATTGAAGATGTAAGTCATAATTTCTCATAATTATAATATTGTAATTTTTAAATTATAAAAAAAATTAAAAATTAATGATGATTAATGATGATCTAAATTTTTTCAGGTGATCTATAGTATTTTTGCCGTCATGCCATTAGAAGATTTAAAAAAGTGTCGCCTAGTTTGTCGTCTCTGGCTTGCCTGTGCCACCAAAAGACTTCGAGAGCTTGTTCCCCCAATTAAAATAGTTCGTGATAGACATGGAACCAAATTAAATTCATTTCTTGAGACACTCTTAGAACGATCCCCTCACCGAGTCCTCCCTTTCTCAAAATTTCACATTGATTTGTCTTGTAATATTGCCAATTGTAGTAAAAATTTAGCCACACTTTTTGAAGTTCTTAGTCAAGAAGTGTCCTGTAAAAAAATGAAAATTATTTTCACCTATCGACCTGACAGTACAAAGGATGCCTTGAGTGCTTCAAAATTGAGAAAGGAAAAAATGAGTTTCAAACACGTAGAATATTTTTCATTTGATCTTAGATTTTATGATGAATTTACACCTGAATTTGTCAACCTGAAAGAAATGTTAGAGAATAGTGTGGGACTCAAGAAAATTGGGATGTCTCTGAACAGTTACATTTGCAAAGGAATGCAAAAACCAATTATTGACGATATTCTCGATACTTTGACCAGTCCAACCAATAAATTTGGCAATCTTAGTACATTCAGCTTTGACAACACTTTTATAGATGAAAGAATTCTACATGTTCTTACAGAATGGAAACAACCTTTGAAATCTTTGGCTATAGGATCTTTCGATTTGAAGGTACTTGATTATTTTTAAAATTAATTATGATTTTTGAAATTATGAGATTAAGTAATTAAATAAATTCTCTTTATTTTTTAGCCCGAAAAATCTGTTGGCACTCCAACCGAAGCTTTTTACACATTTCTCGAGAGCAAGAGTAAATATTTACAAAATTTGCGACTCAAGTTTGATAAAGAATGTCGTAAGTATTTAAAACATTTTTTTTAAATGGATAAAAAAATCTTGAAATTATTTAAAATTAATTAAGATTTTTTTTATGAATTTTTGATAAATTTTATTTAGCCTGGGAGGACATGAACAATGACCAAATGGAATACAATGAACATTTGGCAGAGTTTGAGCCAGTAGCAAGAAATTATCAAACTATTTTTGTAAATTTCCCCAAACTCCCCCATTTATTAAGCTTAGACATAATGGCAGCAAGCCCACTGGAGACTGGTTGGACTTGGAAATTAAATGGAAATTCTTTTAGTGCTCAATTCCCAAAATTACAAAGTTTTAAAATGATTAATTGGCTCTATTTGAGTAGAGACAATGTAGACTTTCTCCCAACCATTTATAAACCTTGCCCTACCATTCAAGTCGTTCGTCTTCCAAGTCCCAAACATTTTTTTGATAAAATTATTTTTGATAAAATGATCTCTGTTTTTCCCAATATGAGAGAACTTGAGATTAAATATGAGAGGGCTACTGTTGAAGCTGTTTTTACTCATTGTAAAAATTTGGAGAAACTCACTATTCACGTTGGGGAAGAATTAGTTCAATTAGACAGTATTTTTACTGGAGTGCCTACTCTCAATAATCCGAAAATAATTGTTGGAGAGTCAGCTAAAAATTATAAATTGTCCCTCAATCAAACTAAACCATCTCTCTTGAATTTGCAAAGTAAGTTTGAAATTATTATTAATTTAAATTAATAGCAAAATTATTAAAAAATTAATTTTTATTTTTACAGAATTGAAAATGTTATATTTGACAACCGAAGACTATTATATTCGAATTGGGGATGTGACAGCCTACCAAGTTTTCTTACAATTGAAAGATTTCACTACCATCAAAATAGACGCGTATCCTTGGGATGATGCAACGACGGTAAATTATTAATTAAAATTACTATTTTAAATTTAAATGAATATTTTAATTGTGGTTAAAATCTGACTAAAAAAATAAATTATTAATTTTAAAATTTTTTCTTCTTCTTATTCACAGTGGCAATTTTCACCCCAGTGTATGGAGGATCTTCGAAAGAAAATATTCTTAGATATGACTGTTCATACTAAAACTCGACGGGAAAGATTTTTTTACTGAACTGTGAAATTAAATAATAAAGTGAATACCTTTATTAAAAGATTTGTAATTAAATGAGTGAATCAAATAATATTCACCTCTCATTGTGAAAATTCCTACACCTTTTTTGTAAAAAAAAACTTGTCATTTCACAAGAGAAGAAAGTTGTGTGAAATATTTGAGTACTTTAATTACTAATCAAACGACTGCACTATTTTTTAACTGTTTTATCTATTTTAATTTTGAACTTACAATTTTATTTCTTTTAACATTTTAATGTTCATATTATGATTTATATGAACATTGTAAAATTGTTTTTTTTATAAAATATTGACAATTCTATTCATAGCTCATGAGTAAATTAATTGTGTTCAAAAGATAATAATTTGATGATCAAGTTTAAGTTTGAACCTCAGCTTGTATTTCAACCCTTCGTGGTGCTCTTACACTTTGTTGAACTATAACAGTTATGTTTTAAATATTATGAGACAGTAGTAGTAATAGTAGTATAAATTTTATGATAAAAATTTCCATCAAATCACATAGGAGTCTGTAAATTTGTAGTAAAATTAGAAAGTCAAGAGAATTTTATTTACCTTCAATAATTTTTTGTATATTTTATTTTAGCAGGGTCATGTCATGTCATGTAAAATATTTAGAGAGTGAAAATAATAAACCGACTGATTTTTAAAAATTATTACCTAATACCTATGTAACTATGTACCTATTTCAAAAAAAACCCAAGCAAACATTTTGCATTGATTAATTTTTGGTACATTTCCAAGCCATGGTCAAAAATGTTGAATTTGGTTGTATCAGAATTAATTTATTTTGTAAATAGAGTCTGAAAAAAGGAGAGGAATCAATTTATAGTAATTTTTCTACAAAAAAAAGCCAGAGAGATTGGCTCCACATTCTCCAAAGTAGAAAAATGAAGAAAGCAAAAGCTCCGCAACAAAAAAAAGAAGGAAAAGATGAAGAGTACAAAGGAGATAATGATAGGCTCGGGAAGAACTCATCTCGTTCATTATCATTTAGAGTTGAGTGTAATATATTTTCCCGACTTGTTTTTGTTTTTTTTTCTAAACTATCTATCGTGATACAGATTATTAACATATCGGTAACAAGCACATCAATTTTTTTTATAAGTCTCTCCTCCTCTTCTTTTATACACTCACAAATACATTGTAAAAATATTCAACAATATTCACACGAACATGAATAATTTCTTGGTGTGTGTACTCATGATCTGCATAAACATTGAGAGAGTACGAGTAGAACAATTTAATATAGTCACACAGATTTATTATCACAATAATATATGACTCGTTCTAAACACCACTAATTTTGACTATAGAGAGAGAGAGAGGGGTGCATCATATAATAAATGATGGTGTGTAGTGTGTACTTTTATAGATTAATCGTCTAATAATAAAATCACCTTGTTAGCTTCCTCTTCCAAGTACCCCTTTACCAGTCCACGTATAGAAAATCTTTGAAAGTTAGAAAACTGCAACAAGGAAGAGTGTCAACTGGTTATAACATGTTACAGGTATAAATTCCAATATGTAGAGAACCTCTCAAACAATAAATGATTAATTATTCACATTTTATAATGCCTAATTATCTCTATTGAGCGTTCGAGTAAAAGGAACGTAAGCAAGACTTTATTTATTATTTTCATTCTTTGAACATTTTACAGATAGATTCTTATACTTTATCACTTGATCCATTTTTCTTTTTAAAAATCATAAAAAGATGATGAGAATCTTCATCATCATCATCATCATCATGATAAAATTGGGGGTACAATTAAACGTTCAATTAAACTGCCGACAATAATCTTTTTTGAACCAATTTCATTTGATTAAATTTTCTCTTTTACATTTAAAACTGCTACAGTTTAAATGTTGAAGATCAGAGATGACTTTATTCATTTCTGATGAATATTGAAAAATTATATAACAATTTATTTAACAAAATTGTAGAATTATTATGAAAAAAATTTAAATTAATCTCAGTTTATTGACTTTAATAAGTACGAGGCATCTTGGCAAACAAGTAGCTAAAAGACTCTTTAGCTCTCCCTCTCTCATGGAGAGACGATCCAAGGTCCAATTTGTGCGTCCAGTCGACAATCTTTTTCAATAATTTATCATGCAAAGATTTTAGTAATAAGAGCTTCTGTATTTATATGGTAATTGTATTGTATTATAGAATCAACAGATCTCTTTTTCCCGAGGAAAAGTGTAACCCCCCCCCCCTTGTTTTTTAAAAGAATAATCATTTTTTTTATTATTATCATTGCATAAAAATTCTCAAACCAAATAATAGAGATTGAAAAGGTTCAAACTATTTATTTACAACTTTTAACCTATTAACTTTTTCTCTTTTTCAATGGACAATGGAAGTCTGAGGAGGGGTTGAGTATTGTATAAAGTATGGAGATCTCTATAATTTTTTGATATTTTGTCGGGGCCGGTTTAAAGCCGACTTGATCTAAAAGAATAAAAAGAGAGTTCTTTTTTTTGGAGGATGATATTCTATCGCTTCTGACTTCTGGTTAGTGCTAATGACTCTCTACCCGCCCATCTCTCCTCATTACTTTGCGTGTCAGACTGTCTTTAATTTTGATCTATTATCATCATCTACTCTGATTTATCATCCCCCAAAACATTATTTTACTAGGAGAGAGAGAGAGAGAGAGATCTTTTGCATATTACTTTTTTTTCTCTCAATATTTTTATTATACAAGAAAATCATCCTGCCGTACCCCTTCTCAAGTCTGTTTGTTGAATATCTGTCCAAATAATTTTTACTCAGATCTCTCGTCAGACAGATGAAGATGGGAGACGAGTCCATATAATAAATTGTACATATCAAGTCCATTATATATTCCTTATAATAAACTCGTCAACTTATTAAGCTTCCGTATAATGGTTTTTTTTCTTTTGATTGTATTCGAGTCAAAGGGAAAAACAAGACTACAAAAAATATTATTAAGAGGAATAAAAGATACAATTTGAAGATATTTATAAGTATAGAAAAGTAATATAAAATAACACCTATCTTAGAATTTATTTTCTGACTCCTTTTTCTTGCAGTAAAAAAAAACTTGTGGATGCAAAAATTCAAACTTGTAAAATAAATGATTGGGTATTTAAAAAAGATTGTTGATACGAGTACTAGTGGCTTGTATAGAAGAACTAGAGGAGAGGAGAAGAGGAAAAATATGAGTGTTGTGTATTGTTGGGAAGGAAATGATGGGCAATTGAAATTTTATGATGGTAGGCATAATGAAAAAAATTTGTGTTGAGCTACTTTATTAGTTTTTATGATGTATCTCTTATGTAAATCAAAAATTCTAATCTCTACTCATCTTTGACTTTAGTAGCACACACACACTCACACACATGAAAAATTTTCTTTGGTTCTCTAGTCAAGATGCAATTTTATAATTGAAAAAAATAAAAGTTGAAATGGGATAGAGAGGACATATCAAATTTTAGAATAAAAAAAATAAAACATTTCTTGTAAGAACGTCATTAACTATGGAGAGTGTCTGTGAAGGATGAGACTGGCAATTATTTTTGCTCGTGGAGCATTATATTGTTCAACTTTTAAATGTTGTCGTAGGCCTCTCAGTAATGATGACGAATCTCTCTCTCTCTCTCGGGTTAGAGTCTGGTCCTGTTCAGTTTTTCTAGCGATGATCAACTCTTGTACTATCTCACAAATGTCGACTCACCTGTACACAGTTAAGCCACACGACAGCGTATAATTTCATCTCATTAAACTTAACAGAGTAAAGTTGTTAGAATAAAAAAAAATTATTTGGAAATTAAAAAAAGAACATGTCTAGTACTTGCGAGACTGGACATATTTACTTTTTTTGTTTTTTCAAAATGGGAATTAAATAATAAATCAATCCTTCTCATGTTTAAATTCAATTTCAAAGAAATCTTTCAAGAGAAATAAATTTTAATGGACAGATATTCAAAAGACAAGGAAGTAGGACGATCACACTTCTCAATTTTTGCTTGAAAAAAATTAGACAAAATTATAATTTAAAAAAAAAAATTGTTTGGCAACACAATTAAAATTTCTTATGAGAATTCTTTCCTCTTGTTTATTTTGAATCAATAAATTTTCATACGAGTCAAATGTCAATCTTGTACTTAAGTGTTTGCAGTAAGTACACAATTAAATGGAAAAAGACAAGTTAATTATTGAGAGCAACTTTTTTCAAAATAAAACTGCATCAGAACAAGAATTATTTTATTAATTAATTAATTTTTTAGAAAAAGTAGATTTTTGACTTTATAAATGTCAAAATTGTTTACTTATTTGAAAATGACTAGAAAATTGTGCAAAATCCTGAAAAACATCAATCCTGACCCTTTTCTCCTTGTTAAAATAAATTCCGTAATTGTAAATTGTCTGCCAATGAGTCATTGGCAATGACTAGACATGGTCGTCAACTTGGACCATAAGTTTTTTTTCGTAAGTCTCTCCCCTGCTGAGACACTAGCTGATAAGTCAAATTCTTTAACCTTGTACAGTCATGTACTTACAACAAGTAGCCATACTAATAGTAAAAGAATTTCGCACAAAATGTCAAGATGCTCCAATATTTCATGTCCAGTAACACAAAATAAAAAGAATTTGGTGTTACATAAACACATAAAATAATTAGTCCCTCTCTCTCTCTCTCTTACATTGACAGACAAAAGATGGAAGAGTAATGAGTTCAAAAAAAGGGGCTTCTAACCAGTTTGTCAATAAATTTAATTCACAAATTCTTCGTCAACAAGGGTGAGACAAAAGTAAGTTGATTATGTAAGAAACTATGAAGAATATTTAAATTTTAAACTAATTAGTCTATTATAAAATTCAAAGTGAAAAAAATCATGTCAAAGTTTCACACTAAATAGTTAAAGGGTATTATAATTTCAAAAAATAATATAAAATAAATAAATAATGATTGAAATATTTGATAAAAAAAACTCCGTCCATCTTATCCATAGTACAAAATAACTCTCTTTGGTTCTACGTGCGTTCAAAAGAATTTTTTTTTTCAAGTTTGACTCTGCCATAGTAGCATAATAAATTATTACACACGCAATACAAAGATAAGTCAATTCCTTCTGACTTGTTCTTGTTCCCTCCAACTTTTCAACGGTCCTCCAATACCCCCATTGAATGGCCATCAGTAAGGTGACAATAAAAATAATTTATTGCTTTGAATCCTCAAAATCTTCATTGACCCTTCCATGAATCTCTCTCTGTTTTTTAACATGCGAAAAAACGACACGAGAAAAGAAGTCTTGAAACAGAAAATAGAGAGAGAGAGAGACAGAGGGGAGGCTAGTCCGTGTGCATAATATTTTATTCAAAAGATAAGATAAAGTCTCTCTCTCTACAGACCTCTTACCATTTTTTTATATACTAACCTGAATAGTACATGAACGAAAAGGGTGAATATCTGTAAAACTAGTTTTAATTTCCATGCAATTTTACAATACTAAATCTGCACTTTCGTAGGAAAAAAAAATAAACATAATTATCATAATATTATAATGATCCTCATGAAAAAACAAGAGAGAGAGAAAACTAACTAACCTTCTAACACGTCCACTAATCAATTTAAATGAATTAGTAGACGCTGCACAACGTGATTTGTTAAGAAAACCCCAGAATTTTAAATATGATTAAAACCACAAATCTTTATCCTCATCCGTATTCATCCTTTAATTTCAATTCAAGTCCAACTTCCATGCTCATGTACTTTTTAAAGTTTTGACATCATAAACTATAATTCAGATTGTGTTTTTCTATTTTGTCTCATAAAACATTTAAAACAAAAAAAAAGGTTTAGAGACGTGTAAGTCAGAAGTTAAATTTTTTTATAATTTAAACTGGGAAGAAAAGGGCTCAAGAGTTGAGGATTGAGGAATAGAAAAAAGTTGAGAGGGTTAATTTCTCAACAATTGTTAATGTCCATCATCTGATTTATTTCAAAGTAGAGAGTCATGTTCTAACTTGTCTTGAAAACACTCTTTGTTTTCATCTATATCTCTTAATATCATTCTCCAACAGGTAGCCAGAAGAAGAATAAAGTATTGACAAAAAAAGTGATTGAAAAACTGTAAAAGCTTTGGGAAAAGAAGCAAGTTACCTTTGGTGGTTACACACACACACATACATAAGAAGAAGGAGGAAGAGTTGAGAGCAGGTGAAAGATAAATCCATAATCTTTTGGACAAAGTCTATCGTCATCTATAGAAATATACGGAGACAGTGTCATTGTCTTTTTTTCTCTGTCTCCCCCACATGAACATGAACATAAAGTTTCTAAGCTCCTGAGGACTTTATTGTCAATTTTCTATATATATTATATATAAATGTTGTGGCAGGAAGAAAATAAACAATTTTCCTGGCAAGTGTCAAGAGGGACGTATACTGGTCCATGTAAAAGAAAAAAACTCTTTATCAGTTTGAAGTTTTGGTCGTATTAGTTTTTATTTCTATTTTTCTCCATGGACCAAAATGTCAAAACTTTAGACTTCCATGTTACTTTACTTGACAGCTCCTCCCTATAGACATAGACAAGGAAGGAGGGAGGAAATCTTGAAAAAAGTTTTTGTTGGAAGAATGTGGAATCAAAAACTTGGAGATACGGCAGGGGAGTATGTACGGCCACTTTTTTTTGATTTGGGTGACAAAACTTTATATACACAATATATGGACACTCAACCCATAGTTATGTTCGACCTAATTAGCTTCTGTCGCCTTGAGGATTTCAATTTGATATAGTTTATCTACAACTATAGTTCATAGTCTTCATAGGAGGGGTTTTAACGACAGAGAGGATTTAGTAGGATTTAAAAGTTTAAATAAATTCTATATATATAAAAAAAAGTAAAAATTATGTGAAGAAACAATAAATGTACAGGTATGCTTAATGTACCTAAGTGGGTGAGGTGAATACAATAAAAATATAGGTTGTAATATTATTATTCAAGTATTAACTATCGTTAAAGGTATATATAACTTTTTTTAGGCGTAATTATGAACCCTTTTTTCCCTCCAAAAGAAAAAAAGAGTAATTATTCAGAGCCACTCAAAATCTAGTGTGTCCATATTCTTTTTTTTTCCTTTTCTTTTTTTTTCATTAGTCTGTACTCAGGTACATATCGAAGAATTTTGGAGATATGTCTAAAATTTATGAATGAAATGATGGACCGAGTGACTACACTCTATAGACATGGATGGATATTTTGTCTAAAGATATTTTGTGAGGGCTGAGGTGCCATGTACGATGGATAATAATTAGAGCCTTTTCTTTCTCTTTGAGGGTCAGTCACCATCCTCCAGACACTTTGTGTATTATATATTATTGTCAGTTCTCAGAAATACTTAAGAGAGTCGACATGAATCTATGCTTTTTTATGAGTTTAGTTCTTTTTCTGTGTTTTTATACACACAAAAAATTATTTTCAAATACCTTCAAAACTGTCCAAAACATATTTTTTTGGTTTTGTTTATGTAGCTAAATTCTTGTAATTAATGTACAAAATTGGTTTCAAAAGAAATTTTAATGTAGTAAAATTAAGTATACTCTCTATTTTCGTTTTAAAGAAAGGAAATTAGTTAGTATTTTTGGACTCATTAAATAAATTAAATATTAATGGAGAATTTTAGTAAAATGCATTTGAAAAAAATAGGATATGAAAATTAGCAAATGGAAATAAATTAAACAAGATTTAAATTTTTTTGAACAGGACACATTTTATTCATTCATTCATTTTTTGATTCCTCATTAATCAAAAACCCAAGTAAATAAATGAAGTTGAGATCATCCCATATGTGTCACTGACGTCATTTTTGTACAGCGCATATGAGATTGAAAAATATATAGAAGAGTCAAAAGGGACAAAAAAAAATTGAAGAGTTAATTAATATTAATAATTTTATATTAATTATTATTATACTCCATATCATGCATATCACTCCAATTCCTCTCCCCCTCTTATCTTTCAATTAGCCGATAAAAATTAAATCTCATAGTTTTTCAACATAACTTTCTATAGGGGACATGGCAGTGTAGCCTACATTGCAAATATGTGACCTTTAGTTGAAATACAAATAAATGTACAGTACAAGATACATAACACACTTGGAAAAATATTTTATGCATGGATTCTACTCAAGGGCTTAACTTCATATATAATTAATATTAAATATATATTTTATTTTAAAAAAATATCAAGTACTTTTTTTCTGCATAAAAGTTACACAGCTCATGATTATGAATTAAAGCTTAAAAAAGGATGGTGTTTAATATTATTTATTTCAATACTTATTTTTTTTGCGTCCTCTCTTACAATTTTCATTGGACAGTGACAGACCGAAGGATGCTCAAGTTTTTTGAGTGTACATTATTGACTAAAACAAATAACTACATGACTGCGGCGTATACAATAAAACAAGAGTAGCCTTTCAGACTTTTATTATCACACAAACTAACACTACAAATCAAAAATCAACTCTTTTGATATGACTAAAAATGATTGATTCTGCAAAATTGAAATACGTATCAAAAAATATTGGAGGAAAATGAAAATAATTTCTTTCATTTTACATTGAGAGAGAGCGAGAAAAGGAAAAAAATACTGGAGAGGAAAAAAAATTAAAGGTTAAATACTTAATTAAAAAGTACAAAGATAAACTGGTTAAAGTAACTGAATAAAGTGAAAATAAAATAGTTGGCAGTGAAAAACTAAGGATTTTAGTACAGAGAAGGAAGGATAGAGGGAAGCACGGTTGCATTGAGAATTTTGTCGGATTTTTAGGAGAAGATTGAACAACAAAAAGGACTGGCTTGTGCCGGAGTGGCGGGTTCGGCGCACAAACATTTGAAGAAGTGACACTCAGATCAGCCGCATTTGAGCTCACTACAGAGAGAGAGAGACAAGTTTCAGCCCCTTATTCATGTGAAGAACGACGACGCAAAGAAGAATCTTTTAGGCGGAGAGCAATAGGACAAGATGAAAAACTCGACTCTCCCATGTACCCTTATGATATATCCTTGTTGAAGGGAAGACAGAGAGAAAAAAAACTAAAGCCACCTACACAAGAAGGATACCCAGGCGGGATGCCGAAAAAAGCCCCTTTTGCTTTTGACTTGTAATGCCCCCGAAAGAGAATTTTTTCCATCCCCTGCTTGCTTTTTCCCTTTTACAATATTTCCTCAGCCCTCCTTCTTTTTTTTGTACGTCTTGTCTTGGACGCGAACCCCCTGTTTCTTCTTAAGACTCTCCATTCTCCATATCTTTCTTATGAGAGATACCAAAGTCTCCAAAAGTCCATGACTATATCCCTCTCTCTATATATTCTTCTCCATGTATTGGACTTGGGATATATAAAAATATTGTCATGCATGTGAAGACTTGTCCATGGTCTTTCTTCCTATAATACATTCTCAGTACTAGTACCCCCTCCTCCCCACATGTTTTTCCTTTTGGTCGACATCGTGGACCTCTTTCGTCTCTTGTTATTTCATGTGCTCCACGGACGGGCTTGTGTGTTGGAGAGAAGTATACAACTCGTTGTCACATTTGGGAAACCTTTTTTTGTATGGTGTATCATAGACCCCATTGCATTGCATGCACACAGCATTCCTTCTTCTTTTTTCCAGCCCCGCACTATTCCCTTTGACCAAACCTCGTTAGTATTAGTGGAGTAGTGGGACTGAGTGGAAGTCGTTCATTTCTGTTCGTCTCTCTTGTGTGTGTCGGAACCTCTCATATATAAACAATATACATAGAAAACTTGTCTCTGTTTTTATTCTTCTTGTTCAACATCAAACCTTACATTTCTTCAAATTTATATTTACAAAACCTCCATCATGTGTCTGGAGTGTCGTCATGTATCCAATCCTAAATATTTTTGGATGACTTGAGTGTCCAAGAAAAATTGAAAATATTCAATTTCTTTTCTCAAAAAATCAAGACACCATCGAATTTTAACAAGCTAAAAATAAAGAGTTAGTGCTCCAATTTAAATTATTAATATTTTTTTTTGAAGAAACCATACACAAAAAAACTGGGATAAAAAAGAATTGACGAGATCCATCTCAAAAAGAAATTTTTTTGTCACTACAATTTTACTCGTGTTGTTTTTGTTGTGTTTACTAAATAATATTTTTAATTACAATGTGATTGGATGTGTATGGGTTTCTGTGTGTGTTACTGTTAGGGTTTTTTAAATTTTAAATAACAAGTAACAGTTCTTCAGTTCTCGGAATTGAGAGAAAATTGACAAATAAATATTATTTTTACAACAGTTAATAATATTTATTGTTATTTAATCATGGTGTAAAAATATATTATTTGCTACTTTACTATTACACACAAAAAAACAAAGTTGGATGGATACAACAAATAAAACTATTATACTACGGACTGTAGGGATACATTTATATTTTTAAAAAAAAGTTTGAAAAAAGTAAGTAATAATATTATATATATATATATATATCTTTGATTAAATAAAATAAAACAGTGTGAGCACATTATTTGTCTTGTCCGTCGTTCTTGTTATCACCACTACCAAATAAATTGAACTTTGATCGCCGAACAATGAGTCCAGTGATGGAAAACTAACCAGTACAGAGAGATAGGACTGATATTTAATGTATATATTATTTTTGTATGTACAGTTAAGTCAAAAAAACTTATAGTCATCCCTTAGTTGTCTCTCTCTTTCTCAATACATAAAATTATATATGTATTTTAGTCCAAATCCCTCTCCCAATATTACGGATATGTACTTGTGTGTATTTTAACTATCAACAAAACATGGTAAATAACACAATTATAATAATGTAGACTGTACTATTAGCTATATTGGTATATAGTGTTTCATTTAATCATTGATTTGTGATAACAATTATAACAAAATTATCTTGCTAGAGGATCATGAGTGCAATGAGGGAAAAAAAGAATTTGTCATAAAAAATAACTCTTTTTTTTGTAAATATAACAGATATAGATAAATAACTCACAATGTTTTTCTGCACTTGTTGTCCATCTTGTTAAATATGAATGAATTATCAATTTCGATTAAAATTGATCACAATACTATTTTTAATAGTAGTAGCTAATAGTGGAGATAGAAGGGTGAAAAAATGATAGGAGTTTTATAGTCAACGATGGGGGGAGACTGAGAGTTTTCAAGGCTTGGGAAAACACAGACAAAACAGAGAGAGAGAGACTTCGTGAGGAGCAATATAATTTTTCAAAATATGAACTTTGACATTGTTAACATTATTAGACATGATGAAATGAGAATATAAGACAGTTACACTTCATGTACATGAATAATATTGAAAAGACTTGAATTTTCTAGCTCATTTATTCTCCTACTACTCACTACATGTCTTTAGACATGTGTAAGAGAGAGAGAGAGAAAAAAAAATCAAAAGTTTAGTTGAAAACTTTTAAACATTATTATTATTATGATAAAGTGTGTAGTAAGAAAAAATCAATAACATTTTACAAGAACTTTTATGTCCAAATGTACTCAAGTAGTCAAGGGAAGAGGAGGAGGGGATGTATGTATTTTACAGTATCAAATGTATTATCTTTCAGTTTTGAGCTTCTTACATGTAAGAATATGATGGGAAATGTCTATATATATACAATACAACACACACAACACACAAAGAAATGTGGATAAGGGTCGTCTACTTAAAATTGAGACATGGTTTTGTACATGTATAAAATCCATACAAGGAAAACTTTTTTTGATAAGGGGACTGTCGAGTAAATTCTCTCATGGAACATGAAACTGTGAAATATCAACACACAATTTATTGTTCAAATTGAACTTAGAAATCACTCTCACGACAAATGTCCTTTCCAAAAACAATTATGAAAGTATTAGATTTTTACTTTATATAACTCAAGTCAAATTAATTTAGGGGATCAAATATTTCAGGGACATTTTTTTCAGACTAATTTTTCATTATAAAAATTTGACTTGAAAGAGAGAGAGAGAGAGAATGCAATTGAGAATAATAATTAGAAGATAGTTTTTTTAAAATAATACAAGAGAACAATTTATGGACAAGTGTCTAACACACACGACAGAGTGTCAACAAATTACTGGTTGTCAAATCAAGGAAATTACGTATTCTTCACGTAGTCTTATCTATAACTCCAAAAGGAAGAGAATATTTAATATACTTGTAAGAGGGACAGACATACCTTAAATATGCACAAGTTGAGTCATTTATTAAAAGAACTTAAGAGTTATCACTTTACCATTGAGAAGGTTTGTCTTATCAAACATCGAACATCTGCTATACACTTTAACAACTAACTCGAAACAAATATTGTCAACTTGATTATCGTTATTTCTTTGAGAATATCAACAAGAGAGTTTCTCAGGGGAGTAAAAGTGTTGTGTCGGTGACCTGAAGCTTGTCATTAATCTGTGAACATTTTTTTTTCTTTTGTATTATGTAAAATAACTCTCTTTTTATTATTACTGGATTATTCTTGATGATATTTCCATTATCTTAGATAGTTAGTTTATTATAATCAAAGAGAGAGAGAGATTTTATACATTTTCGCCTGGTGACTTGTTTTCTTCATTCAACTTGAATTAAATTATAAGAATTATATGAGAATATAAATTAAAGTTGGTTTGGTGGTGTTGAAGCTTGTTTTGTATGTTTTTTCATGTCACAAAATTTATAATGATTTTAAATAATATTCAAATATGTTTTTACACAGGGAAATTAAACGACAACATCAAGAGAGAGACAAAATATTGAAGGAAATCTTGAAGAAGTTGGAAATATATTCAAGATCCCCGAAATTTTACATGTGCTGCAACTTTACCTCAAAGATTGTGCTTTGACAAATAAAAAAAAGTGAAAAAAAAGTTGAGCACTTACACTACTCCTTGACAAAGTGACGCCCCTCCCGCGGTGTTTAAAATTGTTTTGAAAAAAAACTGTGGAATTTAATTGTAAAATTTAATAACAAAGTGGAAATAATAATAGATTAGGAATACATTTATATGGATAGTGGTGTGGGAGAGGGTGAGAACAGTCGTATTGAAGACTGTTGAAAAAAGTGAATAATTTTTTTTGTTTTCTTGTCCCTTAGCCTTCTTCTACTAAGGGTGGAAGAAGGCACCTCAATAAAATTTCGGCATCGGAGAAATACGTGAGGGCAAGGCGGCGTGAGGGCATATCAAAAACTGCTAATACAAAGAAAATGCCCCACGTGAGTGCCGGAAGTAGTGGTAATTCAGCATCCTCCACCGACAGAATTCGGCAGGATGACCCTGATGGCTGTGATGAGGTCAAAGTCTTTGAGTGTGCTGAGGATGAGGGTGAATTTGACAAAGTGTCCGATGATGTCATTGACGATGACAAACGTGACCTCATTAGGGATACCGAGTGTGATCAGGTATTGTACTCATTAATTTACTAATTATACATTTATCATTATTCAACAAAAACACACAAAATTACTATCAATGAAACAAGTTACAATTATTTTAATGAAATTAATTACTTGGGTACGTTGTAAACAAGAATTTTTGTAGTATAATAATATTATACATGTACCTATAACATGTAAAAAAAAGTATATATTTTTTTTGTACAATAATATTGTGTATTGATATTGCAAGTGTTGTCTTTGATAACATTTAATCCTCTACATCCTTTCGTCAGTGAGTATTGCTGTAATCGGAAACTGTAATCAAAACTCTGTTTGAATCTGACCAGGTGTCAGATACTGGTTAGCTAGTCAGTATAAAAACTGACTATTGGTTATATTCATAAACTAAAATAGACAAGAAAAGGGAGGGACAGGAAAAAAAATACATATCAAATTTGTACAGGGATTGTCTTTGTATACTCGTCGTCCTCGATATTCAAAATAGTGACTTGGTATCAATTTTTTATAAGTAAGCATTAGTACACACATGCACACAACAATTGACAATTTTTCTGCCAAGAGTATCCATTGATTAGAGAAACATGTTTAACAAAAAAGAGTTTTAACTATGAATATATTAGTGTGGGTGAGTAGGACACCATGTGACGTATATCGATTGACGACTGATAATAAAAAAAATATACAATCAATTATTAGAATAGCAAAATATTCATTTTCATTGTATCAATACACGTTTTAATGTCTATCTCTCTCCTTGTTCTAAAACTAGGAAACGTAGTAATATTTTAGAGTAACCTGTGTGTGACAAATCAAGAAAATGGTTAAAATTCCACAAACTCTCGTCAATTCCAAAAGTTTTAACTTTTTTTTATATAAAAAAGAATCAAGGAGGGTTGTGGCAGAAACCTTTCGACATTTTTAGCTTTTGTCAAGGAAGTCAAGCTATTCCACGTCAATGTTTTATTTATTTTTATTCATTTATATTTATTTGATGCCAAAAAAAGAAATAATATATTTTTATACAAAAACCAACACTTCCCTTTATAATCGAGATATACCGGTATATATTTAATAAATATACTAGTAAGTAGAGTACATATTTAGTAAAGAACAAAAGGAATGCTCTCGGTTTCTTTTTTAGTATAATAATATTATAAAATAAGGAAGCCCTTGTTGTTTGTAAACAACCGCAAGATTTTCCCCAACAAAAACAAAAATGTTATATTGCAAACAATTTTAGAATTATTTTACCCGCATGACTTGACTAATGATCCTCACAATGCTTTTTTATTCTCTCTGTAGGTATTTCCATAAAAGAATATTTTTATGATTGTTGTGTTGTATCCCCCCTCAACAGTCTTTTTCTTTACCCCGTATGTATCTTCAATATTCTTTTATACCGTTTGTGTAGAATCCTGGGATACAAGTATATCAAATAATAGTAAATATAAGCATGCATGAACAAACACACATGTGTTGTAATAGCCAAAAAAATGTCCTGGAACCCCTCTTTACTCTCGGTATTGCACTCTGACGTGTAAAACCACAAAAATTTATTATGTACATGTCACATCTTCAATGGGGTAGTCAACATGCAGACAAAAATATTATTATTATTAAATTACTTCCTATACCCCATATCAAATGATTCCAGACCAGAACACCTTCAATGTTAGATTTTTTTTCTCGAGTCTTGTATCTCTACAAATGTTAGACAAAGAAAGATAAAAAAAAGAGTTGGAGGATAAGAAATATGAGTCATTTTTATGTTTTAAAATCAAATTGATTTTCTTTACTACTTGTTTCTTTTACAAGATAGTAAAATGGGGGGAGACTTTTGTGTATTCTAAATGAGTCAAAGATTCTTGGTATAGTGTTGTTGGCCAGATGAAGGGCTTGAAAAAAGGACAAGAAGGGGTACCCCTTGTATGGTACCATTTATTTTCCATTTGTGTATTTCCATCTCTCTCTCTCTCTCGTTCAAGTGACAGAAGAAAAGTCAGAATAAACATGAGATGTACATATGGAAGACACAAAAAAATCGAGTACCTACAGGTACCCACAAACGACGGGGGTGGCCCAGTCCACTAAAAAAGCCTAGCCTAACATTCATCAGTTAACCGTGTTCTCTAACACCATCCGAGAGGAAAAATATATTAAAAGTTAAGCCTACATTGTACAGTAACTTGTACTCTTATCCGTACAGTCAAAGTTAACTATCTGTATATTTAGAGACGATGAACATAACAAAGTTGTTTTGGAACTCTGAAAATAGTTGTAATATTTAATAATAATGATTTTATTTTTCTCCACGTTATCCTGATATTAGAAGGAATGGATGATTTTTAGGGAGTTAACATGATTATAAAAAGTATTTATTTATCAATTTATCTTTCCCCAACTTTTATATATAATTTGCACTCTCGATTAAGAAAAAAACAGTCAAGAGAGGAAAACAATAGAGGTCAATTTTCTCTTTGAATTATCTCTTGACCTCAACGAATTAAAGACAATGCTGAGATTCCAAAGAGAAAAAGAGCTATAATAAATATTCTAGTTTAAAAGCATAATTTAATTAATAAGACACTACAAGACAAGAGAGAGAGAGAGAGATAGGAGATGGTAATAATTTATAAGATGTATACAGATATACTGATACAGTATTCTTGTTGAAGGAGAGAATCAAGTAAAAGTCATTAGTTTTCTCTCAACTTTAAACATGATTTTTTTTTCTCTCTCTCTCTCTTCAAGCTTTGTCTACTCTCTGTCTAACATTGTTTGTAATTTGCAGAGCTCGACTGGAATGACTACATGATAAATGGATAATTTTTATTATTATTATTACTCCAAACTCCACTCAACATGGTTGTATGTTGTTACCAATTTTTTCACTTGAAAAAACTGAAGAATCAACATTGTTTCCTTTTTTTCCTATGGAAAGACAATGAGTGTACACAGTACACAGTGTGTAAGAGTGATCACACTAGTAGCCAAAAAAATGTTCTGATACACATAACACACACAGACAGTCATACAAGTATTACAAAGTGTGCTGGAAATGCACTCAAAGTTGTAGTGCAAACAAAGTAAAAAGAACAAGTAAAGTAAAATGATAATCAGGACGATTAGTTCCGCTCGAGGATTCAGTCGAGGATGTTGGAAATGAAAATGAAGTAATAATAATATCCAGGTGATGCTTCACTTGTTCTACAATCTTACTTAAAATTATGGAAACTGACAACAACAAGACACATACGAAATGTTTTATATATGTATGTACACAGTGTACATACATAGGCTACCACCTTCTTGGTGGTATTAAGTCGTGTTGATGTTTGATTGTGGAAATCAGAAAAAAATAAACTTTGTTGTCTCTCTCTCATATAAAAAGAAGGTGTGTAGAACATGGAGGCATGTGTACTCTTTTTTTTATAAGATTAGAAATATAACATTGTATATTGTATTGTATACATACATACGAGTACCATCCGAGGGGGAAGTTAGTGGTAAATTGAGAACATTAAGATTAACCCTCTTCAAACAGACAATTTATCCACATTATATAATACACACATATTGTATGTACATACATACAAGATGGTAGTTTTGTACCATGTAATTTTGAATATAATAAATTCTTTTTGTATATTTTAACAGGGAAGAAAGAGCCCACCCTTCTCCAGCGGTGGACACTCGAGTAGTGGGAGCTACTCGAATACAAAAAATGGACACTGTCCTTTGAGACCAGATCATGCACCGTCGATTTTTGGTAAGATTGCAAATTCTCCCTCTTTTTTTATATCTGTATATTTTAGAGGTAGAGAACAAGAAGAAATAATTATGATAATTATTACAATTAATAATTACTGTCTGACAACACAAATTATATATTATGTGGAGCTTGCCTACGTGTGTGTTTGTATGTGTGTGTGTCTACTGATTTTACAAAAAAAATTAATGGTCTAGTAGGTAGTCTGTACTTAACTATTATAAAATATATGAACCCTTTATTGCCTCATTCCCTCCGCCATGTGAATTTATACATTTTTCTTAATACTATCACCATTTTATCCTCTCTTATTATCCTCCTGTATTTGTATTTTGTCCAAAAGGGAAAAAAATACATTTGAAACCCTCTTTACACTTTTTTTTTATGTATATCAAACTTGTTTGCAATATTGTGCCTCTCTCTCTATTCTTTCTCTATGGGTTGCAAATAAGTACAAGTACTTTTTCTGACCACAAACGTTATTAATTTTGCTAGTTTTGTTCAAAAAAAAATTATTTCTTCTTCTCAACAGATTATGACAGGATAAAATCATCCAATGCAGCCTTTATTTGTAAGTAAATGTAGTGTATCAAAAATTATCTTCTTCATAAATTCACGTATACTTATGTACTCTATTAATGTGCCCCCTCAAAAAATATAGACAAAAACCAAAAACCTTCTCTGTGGATTTTTTTGAGAGGAAGAACAAGAAAAAAAATTTAATAACATGGTTGTATCCCATTTGATGCTTGTGTGTGTGTTCACAAGTTTATGCTTCTTTGATTTCCATTTAAGTTTGATATTTTTCTCTCTCTTGTTATACTTTACTGTAGGTCTGTATATCTGTATTTGGAATGAGTTTGTTGAAATACATAATGATGACAGACAATGAGAGCAGGGCTGAATATTTTGTGTTGGTGTCCACAAGGAAGGAGGAGATGGATGGACAAAAATTTTTGTATTGGAAAACCCTGACCGTAACTTTATATTGTGTACTAGTATCTGTACAGACAGAGAGAGAGAAACAAGTTCCAAAATCACCAGGTCTCTCCAAGAAATAAATATGCACATGCAGTTCAAGTACAGAGAGAGAGAGAGAGAGAAAGAGAGAGAAAGAAAGAAATTGGAAAGAAATGCTTTTTGTACATGCATGTACATATATCCAGCCTAATGTTGTAATATCTATAAAAACTCTAGAGACTTTTGTCCAAGAATTACACGACCAAGCAACATGTTAAATACATAAGAAAAAAAGTACATATATATAGATAAGTTATATACCAAAAAGAAGAAAATGGAATGGTTAGGAGTTTGTGTAGGTAACTTAAAATTTGACGGACGTATTGTAGATGGAATTTTCAAGGGTTTACGGGCTTTAAAAGGGCTCATCTTCTCTCTCTCTCTTATGCGTGGAGCTTAGGGCTGGGCCAAGTCAGGTTGTAAATTTACGCTAGGAGACAAGGTACATCCATGGAAAGGTGTGAAAGGGCAAGGACTATGGACTTGATACTAACAAAATTTTAACTATGGACTACATTCAAACATAAACTGTACGGTCCTACGTAATTTTTTCGAATGCATTATCTTCGAACGTACTATTTTCGAAACATTTTGTTCGAATGACATTT
>JAQIVZ010001250.1:0-37170 GCA_034700945.1 Arrhopalites spinosus
TTTCTGGTCCCTTATCCACTCCTTCTATGCCAAGATGTGTTTTTTTAAAAGAATTGAAGGAAAGCGGAGTGTATTGGGCATTTTGTACCTTATTCACTGTAATGTAGCACTGAGTGTGACGAAGCTGATCAAGAATGTACATGGGGTGATTTTTTTGTTTCATGACAGAGCTGTGAGTACCAATTGATTGAATGATGACGGGATTTTGTTCTGAATGGAGCTCTTCATTGTAATACAAAATGTTCTGGTCGTGTTCAATGTAGACAAAACAATTGTTTTCATTTTCTCCAAGAAAGGGGCTTAGGTCGACGCTTTTTTCTTCAGGGAACTTCAACGAGATTATGGCAACTGACAACTTTAGGGAAAAGGTAAGAAATAAAATTAAAACAAATTTTATTCTTGATCGTGACATTTTTGCTATTGTTTTAATTTTTTGAATTTGAATTTTCCAATCATTTTTTTGTTTTATTGCACATTGAGTTTCAAATGAAAATAAAGATCGACAAAAAATATTTTTGATTTAAATGACACAAGAAACAAAATGTTAAGTTTTAGTTTGCAAATATTTTTGCTGGAGAACAAATGTTATGTTTGAACGACAAAGATGATATGAGCTCTACAGAGAATAAAAGTTTCTTTTTCTTTTCTGCTCTATTTTAAATAAAAAAAAACGATTACAATTATTCGCAACTATTTCATGTTTTGAAGAATATCCATGTCAAGTGAAGAGTCGCTTATTTGTCTTATAAAAACATTTGCCATAGTCAAGTGAACATTAAAAAAATTAATAAAAAATCGGAAAATCGATTGAAACATTTTGTATGTCATCAAAGACAATGTTGTGGATAGATTACTAAATATACTAAAAAAACAATTACAAAAAAGCTCGGTAGCTTTGTCTCATGGGCATGACTTTGGCTTATGTGAATCTGGAATCTGAGAATTTAAAAAAGGCAGTGCAAAATTATACTATTATTATTAAACAGTTTGTCAATTTTTTCGTACACCGTGATAGATAGTTTTACAGATATTTTGAATGTAATTGTAATATTTACAAACACCAATAATTGATCACAAATTATTGTGGATGATTCAATATTTATTTGCTGTGTGTAAAATAATTACACAAATTCTTGTATCATGAAAACATATCACAGTTCGTACCCATCATGTTTGTATTCAACACTTGTATTAAAGAAACGATAAGTTTGAAAAAGGTCAATAAATGCATCTTGTGCCTGGTCCCTGGTCTTATTTTTATGTTTTTCCCAAGCAGCATATTCTGTTTGGTTCATTTTTGCAATATAGAACTTAGCCTTTTCTTCCCATTTTAGGGCTTGTACTTGTTTGTATAAGCCGTAAAAAGTCCAAAAGTCCTTGTCGTTCACGTACTTTTGCTTCTTTTCTATGGTATTTAATGCGTGTTTATATCCCTCGTCATAACCCTGTAAAGAGAACAACACATTTTGTTTAACTGTTACACAAAAATCTCATCTAAATAGTATCTATAAATAGTTGACAAACGATCACAGAGTAGGTACATTTTTAGCAAAATATAAACACAAAAAGGTCCGAAAAGTGCGAAGAAACATTATATAAAATTATTAATAATACTTTTTACATTTATTAATTAAATAGTTTGAAAATAAATCAAATTGGTATACAGCTTAAATTTTTGTGGGTCTGCTTTTTAAAAATAAGTTTAAAAAATTGAGCTAAATTTCTGCCGTTTCTGAACTTTCACTAAATATCAAAGTACTTAACATTAGGAATGAAAAATTTACAAACATTACCATACTCCCAACTGAGAGAATCGCCCATGATGTCAATATGAAAATCGTGAAAGAGAGATAAAACTGCATGATGAAATCAACAAGATGAAACTGATTTTTTTGTGGACAAAATTAAATTCCTCTCCTTCCGCAATAATGGTTCCTTACTTAAAAATTGTTTTGAATGTATTGGCTTAAGTAGCTTGTGGTGTAACGCCTTCAATTTAACGACTTATTATGACAATTGAATGGGACACGATCACAAATTTAATTGTGACATTAACAATTGTTTTAAACTCAAATGACGTGATTTCTTTTATTTTAATAGTCTCCTCACTGGCAAAGGTATGCGTTAACTTGGAACAGGCTCTAAATTAAAATCACAAAACAAGAATAGATTTTTAATATCATTTACATTGTAGGATGGACATGAAGTGCTTACCTACTTTTACCCACTCCGGAGAAAATGAATGTCAAACAATTTCTGAAAAGCAAACCGATGGGAAGCGGGGCATTCATGAAATTGCGTCAAATAATAAGATTGAACCGCTAGAAAATAAAGCATTTTGTTTTTAATTAAATACAGTTTGTAGTAAAAATTTTGCAATATGTGGAACAATTGTGGGAGGTCATGTACGTATTATTTCCTAAAATTAATTACGAGTATATACTTCTATTATACCTATTGTACATATTCGGTCTACATTATATAGACTGATTAAGTACAAAAATTAAAATATGAGAAATCTTTAATGTATTTTAAATAAATTTTGGACAGATTTTCCAAGACACACGTGTATAGTACAAGTATAAATTTATCTCATTGTAGTTTTTATTTTTAATTGAAATCAGGTACATTTCTTTATAATTTATACATTTCTTGGTTGACTGTATTACATATAGAGTCTTTTTCAAAATTATCTTCTTTCAAATCATATAGACATTAGAAAATTAACTACAATAATAGGTTATTATTGAAAATAAATAAACTAATTACTAAATTTGAATACAGATAACGTGCATTACTAGATTACTAGATACTTAACTATGGTTCACAGAATTATATTGGGTAATAGAGAAGAAGTTAAATAAAATAAAATTTCCATTTAAATAATAAATTCACAACTTCTACTTTTATTAGATAATTAAAAATATTGGTTCAGAGTTTGAAATTGTTGTAATATTTAATTAAGCCAAAAAATACACATTTTTACATAGTAAAAGTACAATTAATTAGGAGAAAAAATATTGGAAAATCGTTGTACTGGAGATATTCTAAAATGGCCACAAAAAAAACTTACATCGTTAAAATATTACAAAACATCAAATGACTATAAAATTGCAATCTTGACATTGTCCAATTATTAAAATTAAATTTGTAGAATATTAAATATAACTACAAACTTTGCAATTCATCACATTCTTTTTATGTCATATAAAATATTTTATATGGCAAGGTATCATAAGGCAATTGGTTTCTTCGAATTCATTCAAAGACGATTGAAGAAAAAATTATGGAAGGTTGAGCTGAAATGGCTTTTTTAACGATAACGGAATTTGAGCGAGATGACTTAAAAAGTAATTTAATTTCCTAAGCTAAAAGTGAGATTAAGGGCTATTGTAACTACTGTCATTATTATTTCGCCCTTGAGGGGACTGTCGTGGTTTCATTTCTTGGTCATCTTCCTCTTCTTTAGTTGTTGCAGGTTTGTAGAAGTAAGCCAAAATTATGAAAAGAATCATGTCGACAACCATGAGCCCAGCGAAGAGGAAAAACTCCTTCCACTAATTTCAATAAAAAATATTAGTTTAGTCAAATTAATTATTAAATTAAATCAATTTCGATTTTTTACGTACTTGTCTATCAAAGAGTTTTGCACTGGCGATAATTAGTACAATTAAATTTCCAAAGGCAACAGTTAGAAGCCAAGCTGCTTGTATCACAGATTTCATACTGTCTGGAGCCTAAATAACAAAACAAAGATTAAATAGAATTATTTACCTGTAAATTAAATTGTAGAATAGTAATTAATAAATTAAAAAATTTAATTAAGTACCTGAGAGTAACTGAACTCTAGCCCTGTCACTGAAAACATGACCTCAGCGATCTATCAAAGATAAAAATTAGTAAATAGATTATTTATGTATCCAAATAAATAAAATATTTTTATAGTCAATTCAATTAAATAATTTAATTATTATGGATGAATGCAAAAAAATGCTTACCGTAATTACGATGTACTGTGGTAGAAGCCAAAGCATGTGAACTGAACTGTGATCATGAAAATAAGATATTTGTTTTTTAATTGCAAGTTATTAGAGGGTCTCTTTATCTGATAATTATTTTTTGAATTTTTAATTATCAACCATATTTTCATGGCCATTACAGCATGAAATATTAAATGTGACTTACTTTGGTTCTACAATAATGTAAGAACTCAATGTGTAGTTTGTGCTGGAATTTGACTCTTTCATCAGTGACACGACATAACTTCCACCAAGACGAATGGGAATGCTTCCAATTGTAGAGTTCAGACCATCAGCATTTAAAATGACCACTTCATAACTGATTTAAATAAAATTTCCATTATTTTCATTTTTTGAAAAATTAAAATATTGAATTAAGTTTGTCCAATTTTATTTTTTACATTTCTGGTGAAATTTCTTTTGTAAGGGTTCCACCTCCATCAGAATCATTTCCAGCCAAATTAAATTCTGCAGATGATTTTCCACCATGTAATAAAATCTTTTCTACATGACGGTCCATATCTGCATAGATGAATCTGAAATTTTCATTGGAAAATTAGTTAATAAAAATGAACAACAAACTTCTCAAAAATGACCTGAAATTATTTTTACCTTATATAAGAATGTCCTTTATCAGATTTCGAAATTTCGTCAGGCGAGTTTGGTTTTGTCACTTGAATTTTGTTCTCCGCATTCAATGAAGCTAGGAGACTGATCGCCTAATGATGATAAAATAATTTTTATTAATACCTAATTAAAAAATTTAAGTATTGACTCAACAAGGAAATAAATTTCAAGGACTTTACCTTTTCTGAACGAGCTGTAACTTTATAATTAAAAGATGTTAAATGTTGACAGTGTACTGAAGATTCTGCCAAATGATTCTTGACGACACTCAATGAAATAGTGTAGTCTGCACTGACAATGGATTTAAAAATATGATTTTCATTTGGTGTTAATTGTTGTTGTATTGACACACTCGTTCCGTTAGGGTTCATATGTTGCAAGTCCAATCTCAAAGTACAGGGGACTTGATTGACAAAATGAAGATTGGATTGATGTGGAGTCAATATGGTGGGATATGTTGTCTAATTCATAAATAAAATAAAAAAATGTGTTATTTAGTCCAATTTTAAAATTCATCTAAAAACTATATTGAAAATGTATACCTCTAGCTTGAGCTCCAAAAATCCAGAGATAACAAAAGCAGCTGCTGCTAAAAGTCCTCCGACTGTTAAACGTTGTAAAGGCTTCTTCAAAAGCCCCATTTTCCCAAGACATGGATATAATCCTTTGAGTATGAAATAAAATTTAATTTCAATTTGTTTATACTATAACAAGTTAATTAAATAATTACCTTGATCGAAAATTGGAATAAGTAATAAAATTAGCAACGGGTTGACAATCTATATAAAAAATTCCAGCAGTTAGTAAACTCCTCTTTTCTCATGACCAAAATTTTAATTTAATTTAATTATCATCTAACCTGCATCTGATCCGGCAAGAGTGAATATCCCCCAAATAATTCACCGTCCATTCTTGTTGCTTGGAATGTCCATCGAGATCCCTTTGAAATTTGTATAAAATTTTGACTAAAATTTCACTTGGTATTATATGATGATATTTGAAACTCAGAAATACCTGTTGATCGAACAATGCCCAAAATACAGGAAGTGGGAGATACAGGACAAAAATTCGTAGAACAACTTTAACGTCATGAATCAACTTTTTGTCAAATTTATCCTCAGCATAGTCGAGCCAATGCATCCTTTTTTCTCCAGAATTATTCCATGAGTTACCAACAGCATGCTGTAATAATTAAAAAAAAATTAAAAATACTGTTAAATTCCATTTGCTTAGTATTAATTAATAATTTTTGAAGAAAACTCACCGAAATACATTTAACAACTTTAACGACGACATTTCCCTCTGATGGTTTTATTTTGTAGAATGGTTTACCAATCAAAAAGATACCTGTACATCAATTTAATTGTTTAAATCAAGCACCAATTTCACTGATTAATTGTATTAAATTAAAATATTGAACTTACATAAAGCGACAATCATGAGAGCAGCCGGAACAGAAAATGCGAGAGCATAACAATCATCTCCAAAGCAAGAAACATTTCGAAAAATTGGAGTCAAAAATGTTGAAATGAGACTTCCAGCATTGATTGAAAAGTAAAAGATTGAAAAAAATGTAGCTAGCTGCAATGCCTGTTGTGGTAGTTGAAATTGATCTCCACCAAAAGCTGACACACATGGTTTTATTCCTCCAGTTCCAATTGCAATTAATAATAAACCAATCATAGAAAATGTCCTGTAATATTTTTTTAAAAAAATTAATTACTACAGTGTCAATTATCAGTGACAAAAAAATTTTACATTTGCGGGATATGAAGTGGAGGAGTAGCAGCCAATGAGAGTACAATATTTCCAAGAGCATAGACTACTGATAAATAGAATATTGTCCTGTAAATTAATTAAAAATTAATTAAATGTATTTTAAATATTTAAATATAAAAAACCAAAAGTCACTTCATTTTACTTGAATTTTCCAAGAAAAGAGTCGGCCAACATAGCCCCAAAGACAGGGGTGAAATAGCATAACATTGCAAATCCATGATAAATTTGAGTGGAATCATCTTCATTGAAGGACAAGGCATTTTTCAAATAAAGTGTGAGGACGGCTAGATAAATAAAAAAAAATTTAATGTAACATTATAACAATCATCATACAATAAGAAAACCTCCCCACATAAATTAGTACATAATTAAATGTACAACTAATGAGAATAAATACAAATGTTGTGAAATTATTTTATGTACAAGATAAATCTCAATGTGAGGAAGGTAACGAAGATGCAAAAAAGGAAAGAAAAAAAACAAGTTTGATTGTTGAAAACTAATTGTATCAGACATTCAACTTCAAGCCAGTCAAAACGAAGATTAATCATTCCCTACCTTATAATTTTTAATAATACAAAATTATAGTGTATTGTAAGCTTGTTACAAGTGAAAGTTTAAAGTTTTCAACGTCAAGAAAGTTGAGAAAGGGTATGTAATGCATCCATAACTAGTTTCTTATTTTTGCAACTTGAACAGAATTTAATGTTTGCAATGAACTTGAAAAAAAAATTGTTATGGGGTGACACAATGGAATGTTAATTCATTGACGACGTCAATGTCCCATAACAGTTAGCAGTTTATTATTTTTTTTTAATATTCAATGCACACAGTAAACAAGAGAGAGAGATGAATTGAACAAACTGTCAATTTCAATACTCATCTCTAAATTAAAATCATGACCAGATTATTATAAAAGCACCTGTACAATATAAATTTGCAAACAGAAAACAATACACTTGGCAGTAACCTCTATTAAAAACTATGCAAGACAATATAAATGGAATATTTACATTTGTTTCAAGGAACCTATAAAAAATGATTTCAAGAGAATACACATTTCATGATCCTTGCAATAGTAAATAGAAAAATGTAGGATGAAAAGTCAGAATAAATCTTTTTTTCCATAATAATACCCTCCCAAAACTATCATTATAATTTTTGTTATCATATTTCTGATGCTTAATAAAGATTTTTGAACAATTCATGCGATTATATTCCACTACATGATCTCTATCTCATGCATCTGTGCATTGCATTTGCACTACATCTTCAAATTACAGTCAGTCAGTCAGACATTTGGAATAAATATAAGTAGAGTGGGAAGTTGAAGAGAGAGAGAGAGAGAGAGAATGTTATGCTGAAGAGGTCATGTGTACGCAGTATTTTCCTCCTTTGACCTCAATAAAATCAACTTTTGTATGAGTATTTGTTATTTACTATGCATGCCAATTACCAATTACTTGTCTCACTTGTGCTCACCTGCTACGCAGTAAATGTATATAAAAAATTGTACAGGTAGTGTATAGCTGGAGGTAGTGAGAGAGATAGAAAGAATAATCTGCATCCTAAATCTGAACTGGGGAGGAGGATTGAAATGCACCTCTTCATTTAATTGTCACTTTACAAATCTAAAGACGAAGAAGAGTAAAAACAACAACAACATTTGATATCATAAATTATCAATGAACTAATTTATGTTTATCTAGAGAGAGAGAGAGAATTCTCAGAATGCTTGGGTATGTAACTATAGATTAACTATTGACAATCAACTTCCCCATTTTATTGTAATTTGTGTCTCGCCAAAATTCATAAGAATTGATAATCCACAATTTACAAGGCATTCAATTCATACAGATATTTACAGATTGCAGCCCAAAAAAAACTGAAATGTTTTATGGTTGCTCACTATATTATACCTATACTCTCACTCCATTTATGTCATTGTAATGAATGAATAAAACTAGACAGACGTGGGATGAACAGGAATTTATTATTGAAAGGGAAAAGATTCTAACAAAACCGCTATTATTATTATTATTTTATTCCTGTTTTATTGTATCATACAAATGTCCTAATTTGTTTCATTTTTTTCTAAAAAAAAATCCTTTGATGGATGGTTGCATGGAATTAGGACCAAATTCATGTGTGGGGAGTGAAATAAAAATCCAAAAATGTACTCAAGGGAAGGGTGACTATTTTGCATGCAAAATTAACATAAAAATGAAAGAATAATTTTTGTCTTGTCTGCGTGTGGTCTTTAAGAAACATCAATTTTAAAAACTAAAATCTCTCTTAAAAATACTTTCATGTCAATCTCCTACTTACTACATTTTACTTGATTACAATTTGTAATTTACAAATTACAACTGAGAATGGGTTTAAATAAAAGTCTTTGATGCAAAAACCCACTTGGATTGTCTGGATAAAATGAGATGAATGACGTAAATGAGGAGCAATGAGTTCCCTTTAATTTTCCAATTTTCAAGTGTACAACAAGGAGAGTTATAATAATTAACTAATGTAGTGCAAGAGTTTGATGAAACATGAGGAATACACAAGTTCATGACATGCAATATCACCTGTATCCAATTAAAGAGTCTCTCACTTTCAACTCTTTATTATCTTTCTCATTATGAAAAGGTTGTTTCATGTCATTTTATGGTCCGAATGTTAAGTAAATGTTAATCTCCTTTCCTATTATAGATTTTCACGGCAGTCTCTTTTTTGGTCTTTTGTAAACTTTTACACAATTTGTAAAGGACAATGTTCTTTAAGTCCATCACACAGTAATTACCATGATGTGCAGATATTTAATTATATAAAACTATACAGATAATTAGTTTAATTACCTTTCATTCCATAGTAAGAAAATCTCTCGCAGAATTCATTGGTCACAATGAAAAATACGGATTTTGGATAGGGAACTTTCTGAAAAATAAAAGAATTGTAAAAGAATACAAAATTAAAACGACGTGTAATTTATTTGTTGGGTTGCAACATTGTTAAATATTATGCGTGATGATGTCATGAGGTTAATTCTAGCAATTGAATATTGTACGACATGAAATACCTCATGGTTTTTTATTCTTTTGATTAGCGTGTGTGTTTCCCCGTTGCTTCTTTTATTATTCCACAAATATACAATATATTGACAAAGTCTGGTTCCCCTCATTATTTTAACTTTCGTGTGACTCTTTTTTTATTGACTTTTTCCGTTTTTTCCTCTAGTGAAACAATAATGACACTGATGACGACGGCACTAATTATTAATTTGACTTGTACGGGTGAGATCCTAAATGGACCACTATGGTTTAGTTTTTCACAGGTAAATTTTTGGAGTCTGCAACTACATCATGTACATTAAATGTAGTAAATTTTTTATACTTATTTACAAGTAACAAATAATTAATTTTGCTTGTTACTCTAAATTCAACAAGTTGAAACAAGCTTATGGAGAAGACTAAATGCACAGAAAACCCACTTTTGCAACTTTTGAGTTTTTTCCTTGTCAACAATTATGTAATGCTATTTCTGAAATCAATGGACAATATGGAAGCAAAGTATTATTTTGTATGTAGTTGCAGTGCAAATTTGTTTGTCATAAATAAATGAGGTATAAGGAGAAAATTAATATATTTCTTTGTTTAAATTACTAATATACTTACATATTATACATTAAAATGAATAAATATTGGTATCATATACTTTAACAGTTGTACATCAGTCAAGTCCTTTCCAGTTACTTTACTTTCCTAATTATACTTATCTGTTTTACAAAAATACCCCGTTAAGTAACTAGAATGTATATTTTCAATCCCGTGCGTACATAAAGCCTAAATACACTTTCGTCATATTTCCCTCTAAACTAAACTTTGAATACAGACTTTGACATTGTGCTTTATGGACAATTTGTGGTTATTTGTTACCTCATATGGTTATAATTTTTTTGCATAAATTCCATATTTAATGTACGTACAACTAGGTCCGTCTTGCTCCGTGCACATGTAAATAAACTGTGACAACCATTTTTATAGAGTTTCATTTTTTTAAAATGGACGGATTTTCCTCCTATGTAAGTTATACATACTAATTATGATATGAGCCCTAATTCTGCAATTTTTTTGCTCCTTTTTAATGTTGTTAGATATAAAGTTGACTTACTGGTTGAGACATGTTGACGACCTTTTGTCTATCTGTAAAGCACTACAGATAGAACAGAAAGGTTTTTTCCAAAAATCCTTGACTAGTCTTGAAATTAATCCTTCCTTTGTTTTTTTTCTTCACTTGTCAATTCCAATGGTTCACGAGTCTAATGATTAAAAATATTCACAATTTGAACACATGAAAATGGTTGAGTTGAAAAAAATCAAAATAAATGAAGGCACACACGTGATTCTAAAAAATTAAATAAATTTGGTTATTGACTGTCAAAAAATAATTGTTGGGAGCAGTTTGTGTTGTCTGTGCTGTCGCACTCCCAATACTGTTTTACCATACCATAACACATCATATGAGTTTGGGAAAAGAGTAGTCATTATGACAAGAAGAGGAGGGGGAGAAGCCGACTGAGTCCCAATTTGAGACTCCCAAATGAAAGAGTTCATCATATAGAAAACCACACACACACACAAGGTGGTTTGTAATGCAAACTTTGCATTGTTAATATTTTCCCATCCAGGCTCTATTTCAAATTCTACATCAGTAGTCGAGTGGAAGAGGAAATATTAATAGATTCTCATGTACACTATTTTGATATGTAATTAAGACAAGATGATGTTGTTTATGAGGGGGAGGGTGATTTGACCGTCAAAATGTTGAATTCTTTTTTTGTGTGTACTTGTACACAAACCATCATGCACAAAAAACCAATGAAATGGTCTTTTTTGCCCTCATGTTTCTTGGAACAAAATAATTGTTAACATTGTACGAAAAAATGCTAGTTATGTATATTTTTTGTGACTGCATGTAGTCACAAAACTTCTCAGTAACACGTACCTGAACTTTTATATATAAAAAAACATCAGCATAGTACACAATATTACATTATATATTAATTGTGTATATGTACAAACGAACAATACAAAAACCACCTAAATATATCATGTACACTATTAAACTACTAACTCTTATTTTAGTTTATTATAGTATTGGAATATAATGTGTAAATTGAATAATACTGCTGCATACAGGCTCAATTGTTCAAGGGACGTCAACTATATAATATTTTATGTATATAAATGTTACTACAAAGAGGAAGTTACTGATGGAAACATTTTTCAGTTCCATTCAAATGGAATGAGTGTACATGGTAATCCTTTTAAAATAAAAATATATACGTGACGGCATGTACAAGTTTGAATATTATTAGTCAAGAATCACTTATTGGTAGATATGGCTCCCGAGTAGTCCTCAGGCTACACTTGTTCTGACTTATAATTACGAGAGAAAAATATTTACTTGGTGATTTAAATAAGTTTATAAACATTTTACTTACACAAATTAAGAAGTGGTGTCAGCTGTGTGGACACAAAAAAACAATTATGAATAAATTTAAGATGACAAGAGACACTATTTTAGCAATTTTTCGTCAGTTGGTCACTCTTGAATGCACTGACAAAAAATGATTTATTTAAGAATGTGGTGATGGAGACGTGTGGCTACATATTATTCAGGCTATAATATTATATTGCTTTTGTTTTTGTATGTATATGTATATATACTTTCACTATGCCAGAAGAGAACAATAAATGTGGAGGAAATTTTAATATTTCTTTGATGAATATTATTCATTGATGATTAGATACACACGACGACAATCACTGCTTACCGTCTACCTCTTCTGTTTGTGTAGAAGAAACTAAGGACAAGATCAGACTAAATACCTTTACAATGGGAGGAATGAAGAAATATTTGAGACATTACAGGGACTATGTGCATTAAATTTCAATAAGTGGAATTTGTTTTTGCATTTATGTATACAGTTATGAGGAGCCCACATATTCTCTCTTTCTTAGAGTCTCTTGTTGTGTTTAGTTGTCTACATAACCAGTCACCAGTATTTGTGATAACAATGATGATGGGGTTAAGTTTGAATCAAGACAGTGTGTGTATATATGTACATGCATATATTGTTATATATTTATTGAAAATGTGGATAAGAAGGAATACATGCAAAGATGTATATAAAATAAAAGATGTTGAGTCGATAACTCTCAAGTACTTTATCATATTATGAATGAAATGAGCGTCCCCACAAGAGGTTAATACTTAACTCAGGTATCCACAAGTGCTAAGCCACGAACTGGTCCTTTAACTAAATGTATTGTTACCACTCAGGGGCAACACACAACTCACTTCCTTACTATGAGATTGTATTTCATATAGTTCTTGACTTTAAATTCTTTTCCTAACGGCTCATGCAGTTTGCATTGACATACATACATTAAATTTAAACTGCACTGTACAGATACTTATGGATTGAAGGCCCCCTTTATTTCATGATCATATTTTAATGGTGTATTAAAGATGAGCTTATTGAGGTAGGATTTATACCTATGCAAAAAAGATGTGTGTTATCGGGAAACTCAAAAAAAATGAATGGAATTTTCATTTAAAGTTAAAGATTTTGCAATTTGCACTGTGGACTCCACAGTGTGGAAAACTAAGCAAATTGTGGAGTCCGAGACTAAAGCCAGCCAAGTCGTTCTTTTCGTTCAAACACGCTGCCGAGTGAAGGTTTTTGCCGAAAAATCCATTGGGATTTTACGAAAAAACTAGGATTTTGAAGTTATTAATGGCTAATTCTTTAATCTTCTTGGACTCTTTGTCATTCACTATCGACTCCATCAAGGTTGCTGAAGCTGAAAGGAAATATTACGAGTATTTAAGTAAGTTAAAAATTTCCATTTATCTTGCCTTTCCATATTGCCTATGTTCTAGTAGTCTTTGACATATTTGTATTGCTTCATAGGGGAAAAAATATTTTTTTTTAAAAAAAAAAACATTTAAATACTAACTAACTACTGGTTTATTAACATTATAAATTAAATGTGCTTGAATACTAACAAAGGTTGCAAAGAAATGGATGAGCTTGTATTTTTTTTTTTTTGCTTTTGAATTTTTAATAACAAAGAACAAAGTGTAGAAATAACAATTAAAAGCCTACTAAAAGAATTCTCTGTGTGTAGACGTTGAACTAATTTTAAAGCCTATTAATATACATATATGTCAAGATTGTCTGTCATTAATTGCTACAGGCGGGTGTGGGTCACGGGTTGCTTCAGCATCTAATGAGGGGTCAGAGTGTAGCTTGGTCCAACAAGTTGCAAAAGCGAGAGAACAAATTCAATCGTCGTTAAAACAACATAAATCTTCGTTAACTACTTGTACAGGTGGAGTAAATCCAGAAGACGAAGCCATGAGGGAAGAAAATTTAATCTTGAAAAAAAATGTTGAACTTCTTCAAAATCAAGTACGGCAATTGACGGACCGTGTAGCAAAATTAGAACTTGCTGTAGGAACGCCAGCACCTAAATCAGCTCCTTGTGGAGACTCTAATAAGAAACAGGAGGAGGCCGACGATGACGTCGATTTATTTGGCTCCGACGAGGAGGTATGTGTATTTAGTTTGTGTTTTAATTTGTATTTCTTTGTAGAATTAAAATGCTTAAATGTTGATTGTGGAATGAGCTTGGAACTAAAAATTATTGTGGGTACATTTAAAACATTTATCATCTCTGGGATTAATTCTTTTTGTAGGAAGATGCTGAAGCAGCAAAGGTTCGCGAGCAAAGATTGGCAGAGTACGCCGCCAAGAAGACCAAAAGTAATTATTAATTATTTTCAATAATTTGATTCAAATTACAAGAACAAACAATTTTTGAAGCAGCATTTAATTTCAAACCATCATTTTGTATTCTTTAGAGCCAGCTTTGATAGCCAAGTCAAACGTCATTCTCGATGTCAAACCCTGGGATGATGAGACCGACATGGGCGGTAAGAACAATTCATTAATAAAAAATAATAATAATCATATTTAAAAAATAATATTTTTAAAATACTATGTAATGGACATATACCATCAACACTTGTATGTATTTATGAGGTCATAATAATGCTGTATTAAATTAATTATAGTTTTGGAACAACAAGTTCGTCAAATCACCATGGATGGGCTCCTCTGGGGATCCTCGAAGTTGGTTCCCGTTGGTTATGGTATCAAAAAATTACAAATTGCCACAGTCGTTGAGGACGACAAGGTGTCCATTGAAGAACTCACAGAAAAGATTGAAGCGATTGAGGATTTCGTAAGTTAATTACAAATGCTTAATAACTTATTCATACATCAGGTTCCGGTTCTTTTTACACAAGACTGTAAAAAGCATGGACATTATTATTTTAATATCGTACTACATATTATATGTATTGATTTATTTATTTGCATTTATTTTAAAGGTTCAAAGCGTGGACATTGCTGCCTTCAATAAAATCTAAAATTCTTTTGTCGACCTCGGTCATGTCTCTTTCATTTATCTTGAAAGAGTGCAGAATTACATTCAAATTTTCCAGATTCATTGAATAAATAAGAATCCAAGCTAAAAGATCCTCTGAACTTGATGACAAATTATTTCTCATATTTTTTGTAAGTTAAATCTTCATACCATACATAGTTTGAATTTATTGAAGCAAAAAAAGAACTACAAACTTTTAGAGTTCAGGGTAATGGAGGACTTGTTGAGTGCAATGTTAAACTTAATTTCAAATATATTTAGTTATAAATAAGTTTGCATTTTTTTCTGCTTGTGTGTTCAGTATTAAAATATAATGTTTCTACTTTTAATGTAGTTACTGGCGTCAGTCATTTACTTGAGGTTATTTGTTTTCTTGCAATATTTGCATTTAATCTCAGTATGTAGTATAATTTAATATTTACACGTGCATAAACGTATCATCTTCAACAGAGTACTCATCTTTTCAATGTTTGTTTTTATTGCCAAAGTTGTATGCATGCAAAATGAAGTATGCAAAATTTTAAACTTACTCTTGTGATCATATTTACTTGGTAGCATTGTAAAAAACTGTACTCAGGCATGAACAAAAGGTGATCTCTCATTCATAAGTAATTGCTGAGTTCGGCACTCTCTCACACACAAAGAGTAATTAGGCCAAGAAGAATATTTAATAAGTGTTGTGTTACAGAAACCTGATTTATTTTTAGAGTCCACAACAACAACAAATGCTTTTACTTTACGATGCTATTTGGAAGAAAATACATGAAACTAAATGACTTTGAACCGATTTCAATCTAGTATAAAATAAACTGTCATTTTCTTTTGAATCATCAGTTTGTTCTTGGTGACTCTCTTTTCAACAGTTTGGACTCTCTTTAGAACAAACTGTTTTTCAACTTTTTTTTCCACATCTCTCATTGTATATGTGTACATTTTTAAAAAAGTTTGAGCCCTTTGATTGAAGACACAAAAACTAACTACATCTTTACCATGAATTCTATACACTACTTGTGCTATGGTTTGTTTTTTGTAGGGTCTATCAGTGAATTAGTACAAGGGTTTGAAACAACTGTTGAATTTAATAACAAAAGTCTCCCTTTGTCAATGAGTACAGAAAGTTATTTTAAGAATTTGGCAAATAAAGAAGCATCAAATAAAGAGATGACCTGGAGAGAGGATACCTTACTACAAGTGAAGCGAAGGTCAAAGAGATTTATTACTTTCAATGTGCTGGCCCCTATAGATCTTGGTTTCCTTCTGGCTATCCCTATTACTTTAATGCTACCGTCAATGTCCAACTTGTTCAACACAAGGATAGGAAGAAGTATTCCTGAATTTAAAGAAGAAACATATGAGGATGACCCAACGGTACAAACACACTTGGACCGTGTCTCCAACTATTTTGACTTATTACAGGTAACTGGTTGGTTCCATTAATAGACCGTAAATTCATTTCAAAGCAATAATATATTTTTGACATTAGATATCTGACAAGGAATGTCATCAACGTGCCATTTGTGAATTCTCTTCGTCACCAGAAAAATACTATCCACTCTCTGAAATGATTTTACAAAGAATAAGAAACCCAGCAGATGTACCAGCCTCTGTTATCTATCAAACTGACGATGACGCTTCAACTGGACAAAATCATAATAATAAAGGAAAACATAAAAGTTTGTTCAAACTCTACAATAAAGCAGCTGACCATGGAATGATTCATGGTGACAGTGCTTGTCATGAACAATTTAGTAAAAAATGCCCCCACTCAATTGAAAAAAGACTTAACATGCCAGTGCTCAAATTTTGGAATGCACTGAAAACACTTTTAAAATTTACTATTAAGGATACCGTGTAAACATGTAAATTATATTTTTAAACCCCAACTCAAAATAATGCCTATCTATTTATTATTAATTAACTTATTGCAATAAAAAACACTTTGGATATTTATTATCTTTTTTTTTAAAATGGACGTTCGTTTAATTCATTAAAAATTCCATTTTGACTCATGTACAATATCAATAATAATGATAAAATTAGTAAATCTTTACGGATGCGAACATATCAGTCAACTCTCTTTTCGTCCAAAAAAAATTATATGAAAAAGGGGTTTTCATAACATGTAATTACTAATTAGTTAGTAAATACTTAACTACGAAACAATAACAAATGAATACAATAATATTTGCGTCATTGACAAATTAATCTAAAAAACAACGGGTTTTAAGAAAACAATTCTCTAAACAAGAACAAAAATACACTCTACTGAATCTATGTCTGCATTCAATAAAATCATATTAGTAGTGAATTGTTCTTTATCACAAATATAGATAATATCTCGTTAGGAAATATTTAAAAAAAAAGTTCATGCAGTAACTATATTTGCGTCCTGGGAAAAGACTTAACCTAGAGAATATTTTTTCGATGAATCAATCTAACAAAAAAATTCATACATTTTTTTGAAAATTGATATAAAACTCTCATAAAAAATGCCATTTGACATGAAGACACAAAAGTAGTAGTAATAAATCTTATCGTGCCGACCGAAATACTGGTACAGTGGGTTGAAAGCACTTAACATTCCCAAAATTTTTGTTGGAATTGGAAATTCTAAAAGAAACAACAACAATTCACCAATAATTTTTAAAAACAAGGATGATAGGATAATAAATCAATAATGTAACATACCAAGGCAGGCTTTTGGAAACAGGAAGACATCATTTGTTGTCGATCATGCAGTATTCCAACATTGCGATGAACGAAAGGTGGGAAAGGTTGCTGTTGCATCATATGACTTGGCATATTGGGACTCTGATAGAAGAACTGGTTCAGGTCACCCGGCGGTGGAAGACAAAAAGGTGATGGTGGACCATACTGCATCTAGATGAAATCATTTTTTAGAAAAAAAAATACCAAGTATGAGAATTTGAAAAATAGGAATAACAATATACTGTAATATACAGTGTAGACTTACGGGAACTGGAATGGGGGGTGGACGAAATGTCCGATTCGGCATATTGGCTTTATTTCCAATATCTCCTCTTTTTGGTGACACATTTTCTTGTATGATTCGTCCATTACTTTTACAGATCCTGCTTGGACTACTATTATTGGAATTTGATTGAGACTGAGTTTGCTTCGCCCAAACAACTCTAATACAAGATCCATCAATTTCCTTGTCATTCATCTCCCGCTTGGCTGAATCAGCCTGTTCCCTCGACATGAAGTGAATGAATGCAAAATCCTTCTTCTTTTCTATCTTCTCGACACCATTGTTAGAAGCCTGGTTGAACAAAACCTCTAATGACTCCTCCGTTGCTGTCGACGGTAGACTAGACACGTACAAAATCTTCACCTAGTAGACAAGTGAAAAAAAGAATAGTCATTAGTTTGTATCTAAGGAATCATCAGTAAGCATCTATGCAAATCCCCCCCTCTCTACAATGGCGACTCACTCACAACAATTAGTAGCATACATGCAAATAACTTAGGAATGAATAAGTAGGACAAGTAAATTCATTAAATATATTATGCTAAAAATAGTTTATGATGAATATAAGTAGCAAATTTACCTCAGGTTCTGGTTCGGCCCAATCAACAGTCACATCAGAATTACCCCACAACGGGATTTTTCCAGGAATCAATTTACGTCGAGCCATTGCAGCTGCCCTAAAAATAAACAAAAGTTTGCAAATGATTATAATATCCTCCATATCCTACTGTAAAAGTCATCATGTTAATCTACATAATATTATGATTATTTACTTGTGGCTATCATATTCAACAAAAGCAAATCCACGATTCTTGGGCTTGTCATCACCAGGGGATGGAGTGGCATAAACAATGACACGAGATACACCTCCTGTGTTTTTGTGCATTTCCCTGAAAATATCCTTTTCCGTTTTATCTGTCGGAATTCCTCCGATAAATAAACGGCAGTTATCCATTGATTTGACAACTCCAATCTTACGACCTATTAATATAAACAAGCATCAAATCGTATGAAAATTTCATAATGAAATTGAAAATGATACAGATTGAACTTGTCTTTGTTTCATCTAAAATCTAAAACATCGTATATCATGTACGATACTGGTGCCAGTGCATTGTAATATCAAACTTATGACATACCTTTTCGAATTTCGTAATCATTCAGTTGGCTGATTGCCTGTTGAGCATCAGCTGGTTTGGTGTATTGCACAAAGCAAAATCCTCGATTTTCACCCGAAAAGTCCATCATGAGTCGTAATTCATGAATAGGACCACACTTCTCGAACAAAGGAACCAAGTGAGGTTCATAGACTGATCGAGGAAGCTTCCCAACAAACACCTCACAACCTAAATGCATGATATTCATGAGAAAATCCACAGGATATTACAAAATTCAAAAACATTTAGAGAAATAATGAACCTTTTGGAGGTGGGACACCATCCCAGTCCTTTGGTGGACCATAAGTTCTCTGGCCATTTTCTTGAGTGACTGGCATACCAGTTCTCTTGATCAATTTCTCTAACTCTGCCGTAATCTCCATAGACTGCTTATTTTCTTGCTCCCTGACAAGGTCCCTCTCGAGCATGACTTTGCTCTGTGGCTGTCAAGTGTCAAAGTACATGATGAAATTTTCCAGTAAAACACATTATTTTTTACAAAAAAAAAAACTTGAATGAATCGTTTGACACAATAATATATTACAATGATTAAAAAGAATTAATTGTTATTTCCAGTGATTTCATGCTCTTTTACCTTTTCATTCGGTCCACGAAGACAGTTCATCCTCGGCTGTTTTCCACTGTTGTCACTCGACTCTGTATTTTCCATTTTAACTGTCTCTCCTAAACACGATTCAGAGTTCAGTGCTCACAAATAACTCGACTAACTGCAATGATGAACCACAGTTAAAAGTTGATTAATTGTGACTCTTCTGTCAGGAGAGTGAAAACTAGCGTCCTTCTCTTGCTTCAGTCTTCACTTGCGAACAATGAACGAATGAGAATCGGTGTGGAAACGTCAAATGTGGGCAAATCGCGGGTTTACGGAAAATTTCAAAGCTCTCAATGTTTTTTTTGCTTCACTCAATGACAGGGGAATATAAATCCTGTTGTTCAGCTTTCCCTGCCTGTCTTTTGCTCTGACGAGCCGAGAGGTAACAAAGTTAAAACTCTATTAACTTTTTTTTAGTTCAAAACAATTAACTCTCAAAGTTTCATATTTGCAACAAAATTTGGTCAACATGGCCCCTACCCAAAGAATGCGAGTTGCCAACGAGAAAGCCAGTAAAATGGTCACCATGAGAGGAAATGTACCAAAGTCTACGGTAAATTTTTAATTCATTTTTTTGTCCAACATATGTTGGACTCTCTCTTCGTAAAACTTTCTATTTTTTATCTTATTTTGACAAATATGTTGACAAATGTTCATCCTTTTTTTGTGCATTATAATTACAGAGACAGGCTGAAGAAAAATATCCAGTTGCTCCCTGGTTGATGGGTCTTTTCTTGTTTGTTGTCTGTGGATCTGGTAAGTCAAAAAGTTGACATAAAAAATTCCATAATATTATTAAATGAGTGTACACGTATGCATAGTTAGAGCCTATTCTATTGTTTAATTTCGTTGAATGTGCCATCATCATACATTTTTATCCAAGGGACTTGTAATAACTAGTTTTAAAGTTTTTTTTATTTTTAAATGTCAGACATTAAATTCTTATTCTTTTTTTTTATTATTGCACTTCTAACAATTTTTCGTACTATGTGACAAAAAATATGTTACACTTGTATGTAATATATATTAGACTGTAATCTACAAATAACCTTGGTCTTTAGTTCATTTCGTATAATAATATTAATAATAGATAATAATATATAGGGCTTGTATAAATAAAATAGGGAATGATAAATAGCAGCTGGGTAACCACAATTACGCAGTACTGTAAAAATTGAATGGAGTAAACTATAAGTACCTATTATGCATTAGTTGCAAAATGAGTTCTTATTATTATTTTATTATGATTAATTTTATTTTCCATTTTTCCCTTTAAACTTTAAATGTCTTCTTTTTTTTTAAAAAAAAAAAAAAAAAACTAAATGTTATTTTTTTGTCTTTGTTTGTTTTACAGCTGTATTTCAGATCATCCAATCAATTCGGATGGGTTAAACAAATAGATTCTACAAACACACATTAACTACAATCAGCTGCACATTCAGTATAACAGCCATCTTACTCTTACGACTGACTGTCTCTAAATGAAGTACTACTACTGTCAAAAATCCAAAATCGTTAAACTCGTTTCAGTGACTCTTTAAATAAAATCGTAAATCAACAAGCATATTATCTCATCATCGTTACTTTCCACAGAAGTCAACCACACAAAAAAGAGAAATATTTATATATTATTATATGTAAATTATACATGTAAACTCTGAGGGAGAGGGAGAAAAAAAGAAAATGATCAATTCCGTATGTCGTCGTATGTTATAAAGAAAATCTTGTAAGATGTATGATAATGTCATTCAAGAAGAGGACGACGACGACGATGCAAAAATGTATATAATGTAACATCATATACAAAATACAAATCAATCATTTAAAATCTACAAATATAATAATTCCATTTTTTGTTGCAAATATGTGTTAAATTTATTTCTATCTATGGGAGTTTTTGTCCTATGGAACTATGATTATTAATGTAAATCGTATTAGTATATTATATTGTCATACAATATTATTATTGTATGGTTATTGATAAGCTAAATATGACTGACATTATGGCTAAAACATTTAATGATGTTCATACAAATGTTTTGACAGTGTCATCAGTCACTGTATAAAAATCAAAACTAAAAGCTTGCATTATGAATTGTAACTCTACAATGTTTATTACGTCAATAAAAAAAATTCTATAAAATATTTAAAGAGATCATCTCTTGTTTTTTTAAAAAAATCTTTTGTTCTCATGCTCCAATAACTTTAAACTTTCAAGTATGAGTCTGATAAGAATCTTATCCTACAACATTTAACTATATTCATAGTTAATTGTGGAAAAGTCCACAAATGATAAGTTTAGAAAAAGACGATAACGTCGCAAAAATCATCCGTACGTGATGGTACATTAAGAAGACAACCAAAAATTCAATAAACAAGAATTCAATGAACCTTTCAGCAGCAGGAACAGATGGTTTCTTTATTTATTAGTACATATTATTATTTTATGCTTTGTTGAAGAGTAATACATGATTCACTATATAATTTTATAGCAGTATTTTTTTAATATTAAAATCTTATCCGTTATTTAGTAGGTATTTTTTTAATATTAAACGTCTCATTTTTTTGGCTCTCACTCTCCTTATTCATTCGTCCATTAATTTTTAAAAATTGAGTAGATTTTTTAGGGATTACAATTTGATCTACACTCAATGTAATTAAATCTAAATTCTTTTTTTTTGTTACAGAGTATACTTTACTGCATACACATTATTATTTTTGTGTATTAAATATAACATTGAGAGAGATTATGCACATAAATTAGCTGATTATTCATAAATGTTTCTTTTAAAGTGAGAGAAAAACCCAATTTCGGTCTATTTCATATATCAATGTTTTACCAGTAGTCGGAGTACTCATAATTTCTTGTATTTAAGTCTATCGTTACATATTGGATATAACGTTTAAATCTTTGTAGGCATAATTAAATTAATAGATTACAGCTAGAAAAATTTAGAGATAAATAATTATTACATTATGTAGGTCATTACTATTTATTTATATTAAATAATCAGTAGATTTGATCAACTATTTGTATTGAGGACATTTCTCGTCTACAAATTATTTTTAGGTATAAGTAGTCATGTACTTTTTACTGACTTTCATTATCAGCGTACTTTAGGACTAATAATATAAATTCACTAGTACACCTTCTGAGTTGATAATGCTGGAATTAGTTTTTTCCCATTCAGTTTTGTCAACAACAACATTCGTTCATACTATTATTAATTCACTTTTTTTTCGTGATTAAATTTCCCTATGTCATAAATATTATTGATACCCCTTTATTATTACAGTAAATTCAGCATGCATGTAAGTATTTCATGTAATAGCAACTCCACATTGTACTAAAGCTATATCAAGTAAAAGAATTAAATGCGGCTATAAAGCACTCACATAGCAAGTCAGTTATTTTTGTAACTTGCAAAATACACACGCAAACTAATAGCACCTATTCTAAAGTCATTAGTATTTTCAACGTGCTGCACTCTTGACTAAAACTTCTTTTCATTTTTAATAAAGATTCTTTATTCCATAAAAAAAAATCTATTTTGAACAAAGAAAAAGTCAAAGTTTTTTTTATCATGAGATATTTAAAAAAATTGCAAGTTTGATCAACGTTAAGAGTCACATATGTGAAACTAAAATTGCCCATGTACATAGTCATATCGTCCTTGCTAGTTTGTTTAATAATAATTGTATCAATGTTAGTAAATATTTACTTTGTTTAAAAAATTCTGGTCATTTGGTCAGTGTCCATTGAGATTGACATATTAGACATATAAATACATGTATTACAAAGCTTACAAAATATGTTCAAGTAACTCCTTGTCGAACATAGAAGGGGAAAAATATTTAAAGTGAGATGAGAAAGAAACAAGAAATGGAACAGAAATAGGAATGCAACTAGTCCTCACATTTAGTGTATAACAAACAGATATATTAATCCTTATCGTCATATAATCTGTAAGTTGAATGAAATCACGACTAAATTTTTATTGTATTTAGTAATTATGTGTGCATGTACATGTATCGTCATTTAGTCATTTATATATTAGAAGTCTCATTCTCGCATGTCCATTTTTATACCAATTTTAGTACGACCTATACAGAAAAATTCATAATAATTTGTAGGAATTTTATACAGATCATGGCCAGCGAAAAACTCTCTTCCTACTTCTTTTAAAAGCCTTCCTTTTACAGTCTAAATCTGTATAAAAACTCCACCAAAAATCATTTCAAATAAAGTAGCAAAATACAAAATGAGTAACAAAAAATTGAACATTGAACAATTCGAGACAAGCACAAGCATTTTCACTATAAATGACAATGTCATTATAACATTAATAATAATATAAAATTACAGTCTTGTTGTTTACAACACTGGAAATGCAGCCAATAATTTTTTTTCCTTTTTTTTAGTTGCTTCAAAAACCAGTTTTAGTTTTTTTTGCATTTTAAATATTTCGAAAATTCACACAGAAATATCAGTCAACGAGTAGTATAGTAAAAAGAGTATATTTAGGTCAATTATACCATCATAATATATTAATCATAATATCAAGAGCTGCCAATTTTGGTAGCAATATTCAATATTGACAGAAAAGTAAAATCGCTGTTTCTTATTCGTCTTATACATGTATTACATACTGTATGTAATTTTTTCCTCATTCAATCATGCGATAGAGACAAATTTAATCAGAGACAAATTGATAGCTGCAATCAAACAAAATATCAATTTTAATTCATCATAATAGTATGACTAAATTATGCAATTGTCTCCTCTTCCCGATAATGTAGTAGTAGCCTGTATAGTTTTATCAATAGGAGTTTAGAGTATACTCGAGTAACTGAAACATACTATCTGTATTATTAAACTGTATAAAATTGAATTTTATAAATTCTTCCTAAAAGATATCTTATATCATAATCATAGTCGTGTTCTATCGTTATTTTCGTACATCAATAACGACAAGACAGGAAACAGAATCGAGTGATTCAAAAAAAACATTATTGGTAAGTTATTATAGTATTTAGGCATCATAAGGGAGAGAGAAAAGAAAATGTATGATTTCAGAAGACTAAATGAAAATAGACTACGACAGACTATTTTCTTCAGCTTCTTCTACAAGAACTGATGGTGGATTGGGCAAGACTTGTAATTCAACTAGTTGTTCAGGAGTACCTTCGTGATGTTCTGACTCATCTGCAGCTCTCTTTTCCAATTCATCCACATAAATTCTATAACGCCGAATCTCAAACTGGTAGAATGAAAGTCTTTCTTTGATTTCTCGTTTGTGATGACTAAGATGAGATTTTGATGATCCATTTATTCGTTGAGTCTGTCATGTCATGAAACAAATAAAAAATAGACATTAGTACTTTGTTTAAAAACTGAAATGAATGACTACAGAAACAGGCTGAAAAAACTTACTAATTCATTCATATCTTCTTCAAATCTAGCTAAAGTTGATTGATCTGAAAAATAGAATGTATAGAATATTACTAACACAAGAAAAACGTAGTGATCACGAAAAAAAACGTGTTGAAACCTTCGAGTTAAAGGCATTTCAACACGTTTTTACAAATTTTTCCTTACATATGTATGTTATTATTTTACTTACGCGAGGCAAGTTGATCCCGAGGACTTAATCTCGTCACAGACGTTGGTAAGAGTGGATGCTCAAACTTCCTTGTGGAGCTACAAGGAGGGTCCAAAGCAGGAGCTGAGAATTTGGCAGCATTCCTATATTTTAAACAGACAAAACATGTCACAAACACATACTAAAAATTGTATAAAAGTATAGTTACAAAGAAAATATAAAGTTCACACAAAAAGTGGACATTTGTAGAAACAGCTTAAACAGAGATTTAAATAAAAAAGTATTTTCTTTTTTTAAAGAACCAAAAATAGTTATTAGTGCCTCACCAATTCAATATTTCAATCCATGAATTCATTTCTCTAGAGTCACTTGATTGGAACAAGAACTGCGAACGATCCGCAAGAATTAATTTGAAAACATGTGGGCGTTTATGGTAGTCTGTGGCCACAGTCGCATAACAATGATGAACTTTGATGGATTGAGTATTCTGTACTGACCCCGTAGATTTCGTTGACTCATCTTTTGATAAAATAATGAGTAGCTCACTACGTAGACGACAAAAAAACATTTTCCAGGACCGCTTTCCTAAAGCGCCTAAAATAATAATAAATAAAAAAAAAGAAAGTTCAAAATATTTTCTAAATTCAAAATATTTAAATTTAAACATATTACTTTGTAGACAAAATTTTAAATTGATAAAATAAATTTTTTAAAACTTACATTTTTTACCACCCGCTTCATGAGTTGCTTTTCTCATGAGATACCCTCTTTTGACATCGGTTGTACTCACAGACACAGGTGGGTCAGCAGGTAGTACTTCATTGGAGTCTTCCTCTTCTTCCGTAAAATCTCTGCAAAGATTAGAAATTTTGTTTTGCAAATAAATTCATATAATAGACAATATGTAAAGTATAAATGGTAATGGTAAATGTGTAAAGTAAAAAAAAGAAGTAACTTACGCTGGTGAAACAAGCGGCTTGGATTTAATGGAGAGATAAAGTTGTTTAAGAACTTCTTTTGGAAAATCTTTTCCGTCATTTAGTCCGTTGAGATTTTTAATGAAATCATTACAGCTCATATGACGTCTGGCCTTAACATCCGAATATATGTCCGTATTTAGAAGCATTAAAGCACAGGTTAAAGTGTGAACACTATCTCCTGAGCCAAGGGATTGTGTTCCATGATTACATTCAACAAAACGAATTGAAAAATGTTCCAGCACACGTTCCCTCTCGGATGTTTCCCCTAAAAGATTGTAAGTCCATGTAATTTTAAGGTTTTCATGAATTTCGTCAGTATAAATATAAATATACTTATTGTCTGAAAAAAATGTATAAAGAAGGTTGTACCTCTTATTGGGCAGACACTCAAAAATTTCCTTAAGGAGACGTCAAGAGGCTGATTACGAAAATCAAAAAATTTCAAATACTCAGTTGCCACAGCCCGACTAAAGTCATTACATTTACACAATTGTCGCCAAACATCTGTAACTCTAAATCCATCGAGACCAAACAGTCTTTTAGCCAGTCTTTCAGCAGAGGGTAGGTCAACAGCCTTAACTACAGGAGCCACTCTCATCGACTCAACATCTGATGAATCTGACTCTCCACCACTTCCACCATTTGGTAACTTTCCACCAATGACTCCAGTTTCTGAAGACTCGTCTTCTTGTTCCTCCTCCTCTCCTCTGTCACTTTCACTATCGTCAGATTCTTTGACTTCTGATATTTTATTCGGAAAATGGCCCTTTCCTCGTTGTTTTTGAACTCTTTTAGTACCACCATCAGCAGTTAGTGGTTCACTCGTAGAATTTGTATCTTGATCGTCCTCCGAAAAATTTGGGCTACCTTTACCCAGTAGCAAATATTCTGGATATCTGTGCAATACAAAGAAACATGACATTTGAAGTTAATTTAGCATTCAATACAATTATACACAGAAAAAATATCAAGAGATGTGACATCAATACTAATTTATTTTTATTTTGATAAAGCTAGATGCACAATATGATTTTTTTAACCAATAACACAATAAGTACATATAGAGCGATAAAAAATGTATACCTCTCCTTCTCTGGTATTACAGAATCCGAGCTGACTAGACCGTTATTAGAATTATTATAATGTTTGGCTTCAGCTTTGACATTCTTAGTCGGCGTGTTACCTATTAAATGACAATCAAATAAATTTCAAATTTTGTACAAGAAACTATAATATGAAACTTGACGATTTTGGAAAAATTTACACTATCTCAACTAATTTGAATTAGTGCAAGGTCCAAATGTATATGTTAATGTTAGTATTCTTAAAAGTACAAATTATTGTTGTAAATTTAGCAAAAAAAATTTACAAACCTTGTGCCAAAACTTTGAGTACAATACGATTTTTGTCCTTGTCAACACTTCCACCACCAATTAATAATTCTTGGTCATCACCATCATCATCATCGTCATGTAAGATTTCTTCCCCACTATCACTCATGACAGAGGAAGATATTGAGGTATCTTCATTATTATTGTTAAAATTATTCAAGTCACTACACTGAACAACTCCATTGTTGACACTGCTATTTTTATTGCATACAACAACACCATTTTCATTATTGCCTGCAAAATTGTTTCGATTTGAAAGGGAATTTTCATTTTCAAGAAGAGGGGGTGGAGGAGGTAAATTATCACTTTTTTCATCAACTAGTTTTTCACTTTTAGACGAATTATTTGAAGGTGGTGGGGGTAAAGGTGGGGAGTCATCCTCAATTGACACGGACGCTGAATTTTTTCCCATGTCAACTGATTTCACATTGTCTGTGTACATTGCGGGTGGTTTAATATGGTCCGTGGTCGTGGTAGTGTGCAGAATATGCGGCAATGGAGTTAACTTTGAACTTGTTTTTGTTGGACTTCGATATTCATTCACATCAGTTCTAGTCAAATTTATTAATGATTCACCTGTCATGACGTAGGTTTCAAAGTTTTTTCGTCCATTCTTCTCAATATTATTAGCAAATGGATTATTTTGATGGAAAGACTTTGGAACAGATTGTTGTTGTAGTGGTTGTTGTTGTTGTTGACTATGACTGTGGTTAATGAACAGATCATCTGAGAAGGAAGATATATGATTTGGGTTAGGGAGTTCCTTTGGCCGGTCAACGGATGTGATTTTTGAGCGGGGGCTTACAGGAGGCGCAACCTTGTTTTGCTGCTGATGATGATGACTCTGACTTAGATTTTGCACTTGCAATGTTTTAGGCCCCTTATTGTGTTCCCTTATTTGAGAAGAACCATGAACATGATTAGGACTTGATATTTCCGCTCCCCCACTTCCTTCCAAATTATAATGAGGATTAGAAGCCAAAAATTGTCTCACACGGCTGACTACATGTGGATCTAGTATAATACATAAGACATTCATGTGATTAGATAAGTAATTTATGTTGTACATGTTTACATTTGAGAAAAAATTATATTATACTCAGCTCACCACGTTTATACTTAATGTGGACAATATCTCCTGAAATATTTATAATAAAGTTTGAATATAGTAATATCAATGTATCATTATAATGTTTATGCTTATTTTTGAAAGATTATAGTGCAATTCAGTCACTGACAGTCACTGACTGTACTAGAATAATGCTAGTAGAATTTTGAATTACAACGAGTTAAATATCATACCACTCAGTCTTAGACATTTCAATACTTCTTTTGTGCTTAGGCCACGTTTCTAAAAAGAAAAAGACAATTTAAAATTTAACATAAAAAACCGGAACAATTAACTTTCTTTGCTGGGGGAGGGGGGACACATTTCAAAATATTTAATTAAACTACAGTACTTATTATTATTGACATTTAAATACCTCTCGTTCATTCCAGGGAACTTCTCGTTCATTAATTGCCAGGATAATATCTCCAGCTTCCAGCTAAACCAATATCAAACATAAAATATATTAGTCTTTCATCAACCGTTCAATGATTGAATTTCAATCATTTTGTACATCTATTGTTTATAGACCGTTGTAACATTACAGTGTATTATTGATAGTCTAGAATTCTATACAAGACGATCTACACAAACCTCTCTTGGGATCTTTATTTCCATAGTAAGAAAGAAAAGAATAATTAAATTTCATACTTACTTCGGAGTTGGATGCTGGAGAATCTTTTTCAATACCATAAATGACAGGTGGAAAATCATACCCACTGCAAGAAACATAATAAATACATGAATAGTGTTGTACGGTAATAAACTTACTCATGCATCAACACAAATACAAAACAAAAAAACAACAATATTAAATTATTAGTAAAACCGAAAAACGGACTTACCCGAGAATAGAAAAACCTAGGCCCCCCTCACTTCTTCGCAAAACAACACTTCTGATTCCATCGGAGTCACCGGAACCTAAATTGTTGTCCATCGTCATGTCCATGTCAACTAATCGTTGACAGGCCAAGTTTTATGAGTACAGTCTTTACAGTAGTAAAAAAAATATACCAGAATCAATAGAGAGATGCCACAAAAGTTAACGACTGATTAGGTAGTTTCAAAAGATATCTTTTCTATTTATCGTCACACCATTACACACAACTAGGATTATATTTTACACTCATTATCAGTACAATTAAATCACAAAAAAATAAAAAAATTCCAAAATTTTAGTGACTTCTCACACACAGATACAGATAGAGGCTCCTCTCCCATCTACGTCAGGAAATTCACATCAACTCTATTGATTTCGCACTAAAAGTCAAAACTCGAGGCAGAAGAAAATGATGAATTTTGCTCGCTTGGGAATTTACTAATTTTGGTTAGTTAATTGTTGTTCATCTCCTATCAACTACATCTCATTCATCTGACAGTATTTTTATTACAAAATTCATTGTTCGTTACAAATTATTTGAATCTTTAGAGAGGAATTTTCATGTAGTCAATACAAGGGCTTCATAATTCTCATTCTAATTTTCTTTTTCTTTGTTTACAGAAATTCAAATTTAATTTTTTTACAACGTATAAAAATGGGAGATAAAGTCCCAGAAACCACAACAGCAAGTTCACTGGGTTGTTCAACGTTATACGTGGACTCAATCAAGGCATTTGCTGAATCTGTAGGAATATCAAACTTACAAGATGAAGCGGCGAAAGAACTAGCTGAAGATGTGACTTTTCGACTTAAAGTTATTGTTCGTAAGTTCATAATAACACTATACAAAATGTTATTTGCTCATTCAAAATGTATTCTTCGTGTGAAAAAAATTGTAGAGAGGAAAAAACAAGATAAGTAGTCAAGATTGACTCAGTAATTCATTAATTTTTTTACATGTTTTCCTTCAATGTGGCTCAAAACCTGATGCGGATTAATCCCCTGTAGAAGATGCTATAAAATTTATGGAATTAGGTAAAAGGAGAAAAATGTCTGCTAGTGATTTTGATTATTCACTCAAAATCAAAAATATTGAGGTACGACAATAAACACTGTACATTTAAATTGTGTACTTCATTGTTTTGACAAAAAGTATAATTGGCTGATAATAATGTATTATAAAAAAATTGTGATAGCCTCTCTATGGGATTCAATCATCCGATACGATGCCTTTTCGATTTGCTTCCGGTGGAGGACGAGAGCTTCATTTTGTTGAGGAAAAAGAACAAGATATTCAAGAAATTGTTGCTACATCACTACCTAAATTACCTATAGGTTCGACAGTACGGGCCCATTGGCTAGCTATTGAAGGACAACAACCTACCGTTCCTGAAAATCCTCCTCCCCAAAATAAAGATCAACAGAGAGTTGATAGCATTGATCCTACTAATAAATTGAGTAAAGGTACATTTTTTTTCTTAAAAATGCTTTCACACTCTAACGATGAGTATGATAACATTATGCTTCATTTTACTCTCTCTTTTTATACACTATTTATAAATTATTTTTACATGTATTTTTATTTCTATTTAGCTCGTGCCAAGGGCCATTCGGGACCATTTACGCCAACCGTTGGAAAGCCAATTAAATTTGTCACCCATGAACAAGTTTTTATTAAACAATTGGCAACTCAGTAAGTACTTAACTTTTCTATGATTATGCATATGTAATTTTTATTTAAGAATCAGATGTAGGTACTATTAGATGTATTACAAATTATTACTTTTTGTTTTCTAGCGAGTTATCAGTAGAGCAACAATTGTATTATAAAGAAATCACAGAGGCTTGTGTTGGCTCGGATGAAACGAGACGAACAGTAAAATTTCAAAAATTATTTTTACTCATAAGACGTTACTAAATCATTGTTTGTTTTTCAGGAAGCTTTACAAAGTCTTTCAAATGACCCTGGTCTGTATGAGATGCTACCAAAATTGTGTACTTTTATAAATGAAGGCGTACGAGTGAATGTAGTACAGTATAATTTAGCTCTACTAATTTATCTTATGAGGATGGTGAAAGGTTTACTAGGTACATTCAGCGTTTAAAATTATAGTTTAATAGTCGTTTGATGAATTACAGTTTGAATTTAGCATACATTCTAATTCTCTCTCTGTGTTTTCCAGAAAATCAAACCCTCTATTTGGAAAAATACCTTCATGGTAAGTGTTTATTGTTTTAAACAAAATACACTACATATAGTGAAAATGTCAAAACGAGCATGTTAATAATTATTGAATAATTATTATTCAAACCGGGTGGTAGTTATATTTTGATTATACATTGTCTGATTTCCTTTTTTAATAGAAATTATTCCCAGTGTTGCAACCTGTATTGTTAGTAAACAACTTTGCCTCAGACCTGAAGCTGATAATCATTGGGCTCTTCGAGATTTTGCCTCAAGACGTAAGTACTTGTTTTACTTTATTTTCTGTGTGTATATTTTTAAAAGAACTCATGACAAGACAGTGAAAGTATTTCCATAGAGTGCTTTAACGAGTTGAATTTACTTCACATGTTATCTAACTTGGTTTATTTTTTAAAATTCACAGTTATGGCTCAAATTTGTCGAAATTACACAACTTCAACCAATAGCATTCAATCAAGAATGACTAAAATATTTAGTCAAGCATTAACTCAAGAGAAAATGTTCCTTCCCTCAGTATATGGAGCAAGTAAGTAGAATTTGTGTGATATATTTTAATTTTTTTTTTGCATTATATGGGCATACATAACTTGAATTCCGTACCTTTTATGTTTTTACAGTAGCTGGACTTGGAGAACTAGGATCAGAGGTTGTCAAATCTTTGGTAATACCAAAAATTAAAGATATTGGTACCCGACTGGAATTTTGTATTGATGGAGTTGGTCATACGCAAGCAGACAAGACATCTGCATCTAAAATTAAAGGCTTAATTATTGTAAGCGACAGCATTATAAATACTTTAAATTCTTCCTTTAAAAAACCATTCGAATGATAAATGGCAATTTTATGGGATCATATTGTTAATGAAAAAACTCAATTTTTTTTAAACCATTGACAGAAATTTGTTGCACCTGTATTAAAAATGTCCAAGAATCCACCTGATGTTCTTGAAGAGTACAAAAGTGAATTTGGATACTTGGGTCAACCACTCCAAGTTGCAGTCACACAACTTCGGACACAGGAACAGAAACAACAACAATTATCAGCGTCAACCCCTACTACAAGTAACCTGGGAAATGCAGGTCGAACTAATATCCAAACTTTTACTTCCCCTTCATCAACTGTTCTCTCTGGCCAAAGAATTTTACAGACCACTCGTCAAATTTCTGGTCAAGTTCAAACTGCTGTTGGGGGTCAGAAATACGTCATCATCTCTAATGCATCTCCGGTAAAATTCTCATTACTTTCATTAATTAAAATTATAGTGATGTCAAAAATAGGTACAATTCAGCCATTATATTTTGTTCATCCTTTTATTTTCACATTTGTACCGACTTGATCATTATTTTGTATTTTTTGCACAGCATTCACAACAAGCCCAAACTGTCCGTGTGGTTACAAACTCTCCAGGGACTCAACCACAGGGTCAATTAAGTCAGATGGCGAAGGTTCTTTTAGTAAATCAGAATAATCAAGGACTTTAACAGTCGTTTTTTGTTAAAAAACAACATAATACACATAAGTATAATATTATTAAGTTTTTAACCATTAGATTTTTTTAGAAGGGCTCATTATAAAGCTTACTTTTAAGATTTAATATTCGTAATATATTTCAGACAAAAATATAAGCATAACTATATTACTGACAACTGTATGTATAGCTTAATAATATTATTCTATATCAGTAGTATTGTATGTACTACTAGTATATAATTCAAGAGCTACTTCGAAACAAGTAGCCTTTATTGACGAAAGATACTTTTTAATAAATGTGATATTATCCTTTTTCCATGATAATAATAAAATTAAAATTAATAATAAACTATTTAAAAAGGGTGTAGTCTTACATGAGTTCTATAGTTTTTAGTGGACTATTAATAACTATGCATTTATTTTTGTTAAATACTATTCATACCCCGAAACATCAAATTTTTTAGAGGTAGTGTGCTCGATTACATTTTGGTGAATTTGAAGGGGGTGTCAGAGAAAAATTAATTTAGTTATGCACGGCATACTGTATTCATTTTGTTAGGAAACAAACCTAAATTTTTATCCCCATAATTCATGAACGAAAGAAACAATTGTTTATGTAGTTCTGCTCTATAAAAAGTCCTCTTTTACACTGAAACCTTCTATAGATAAAAATAATGAAAAAAAAGTAAAATGAACTTCATGTTAATAATATATAGAAACTTATGCTGTTCAAAGTACACTTGTTCACACAAGAGAAATATTTTCTACACTGCTGATATGTATGATTATGAAAATTTGAAACCAATCATGAAAATGGACTTTTTAAAAAAAACAAAATAAAAGAAAACGGTTCAATCAAAATTGCATCTGTTCATAATTGTACATGTGTTTTATTTATTCTTGAGTAATATAATTTATTATATTACATTTACATCATAATTATATTACGTGTCAGTTTTACAGTCCGTCGGCTACAATATTTTTATGACACAATCCAAAACTAAACAATTAATAACATTTTTTGAAGTAATAGAATTAATCCTTCTCTCCGATATCATAGTCGACATCCATCATTGATATTTTTTGATGGAAGCCGAGAAACTTTTGTTCACAAACTGAACGTTCATGCCTTAAATTTCTTGTTCAACTCGTTGAAATATATGTAGAGGCAGGTATTTTAATGTAAATTTTCATCTCTTCAGTTTTAAAAAATAAATAATAATATTGTTATTACAATGTACGTCCGAAGTTTATGCTCAATAATTTACAAGATTATACAGGTATATAGAATAATAAATGTATTATTACATCTACCATAAATTAGGTATATATCTATGGCCATACTCTTTTGCTTCAAAAATCTGCTGTTTCTTCCATTTAGTTTTCTTTTTGTTCATCACCATATTCATAAGCTACAAAGACATTTAGTCGACGCATCCATTTGAATAAGAATTCTTTTGAAGACGACAAAAGTGCTACATTTGTAGATAAAATATTATAGGCAAATAGTTTTACTTTAAGACACTCCCTTCACAATGTTCTTGTTGACTGTGTATCATAATATTCATAATCTTTTTAAAAGCAAATTTTTTTATATATAAAATTTGTAATATATAAGTATATATTCTTTTTGAAAATTTAATTCTCTCCATATAATTTTGAATTAGAGTTAATATATAATGTACTATTAGAAAATTTCATTTTTAGAATATTTCATTTGTTTAAAAGCCCATATTGTTAAATTCGAATTGTTGATGACATTCATTGCATCAATCATATATTTTTATATTGAACCAAGTTGCCTTATACATTACTATAGCGCAGAAATCACTCTCGTCAGCAGCTTTTGCACAAAATTGCCAGTCACTTTTTCCTTCATCATTCTGATATATTTATTTATACCTAATCTATTTATATGTCTTGAGCTAGGAATGCTATACAGCATGTACAGTTTTTTATTTTTATGAAATGGTTCATATTTTACATATAAATCGTACACTCAATCCAAATTTCATCTTATGGCCACTATGCACATATACAATGTTCCATTTTGAAAAAAGTATAAACTTGATAATATTTTTTTTATAATACATAATATCTTTTTCATTTATAATTCCATCCTACAAGTTCCATTCAAATGGAAGGTACAACGTTCAAGACGTGTAAGCATTGTTTTCCTATTTTCTAAAATATACATATAATTTTTATATAAGTAGTGGATAATGTACGTATTTATTTCACTAATCCTTATTTGTTCACAGCGGCAGCATCCATTCCCCCTAACTATTTCTTGTATTTTCTAATACTATTGAAATTGTCCATTTTTTTTTATTAAAAAAGAGGAAAACTCGTTTACACAGACCACTATGGGCTGTGTCATTATAAGCAATTTCAGTTAAACATTGACATTAGTATGAAACTACTAGTACAGTAGTAGGTTTATTTATTTATTGTTCACACCCATATATCTATTATATATCTAAGATAGTACCTAGATATACAAACTAGAAAAGATTATTCTATTTTATGTGTAATTAGTATATCGTATTTTTTCTATTTCCTTTTGTAAATGTGTAGCACATGCTGAATTGATATTTTATTTTGTCTTTATTGTCACTCGATATTTTTGTCATCATTGTATGTAAAATTACGAATCATCTATAAATCTTATTTTATGAAAATACTCTATGAAACTCAGTAAATATCTTTACAGATTAAAAGACTTGTAAGCTTGAATTTAAGCAATTTCATAGTTCTAAAAGGGTTAACAGTTAACGTAGTTGAAAATATTCGGAACAAAAAGAATCTCATACACACAATCATTTTTTAATTCTGGCCTTTTCTTTTTACCAAAATCAAAAAAAAACATAATCAAAAACTGTGCGTCAAAGGATTCATAGATTCAAAAGAAAATAACTAAATTATTGCAATCTCATAGTAGTCTATAATAATAATATACCTATTTAAGGAATATTATAAATTAATATAAATAATACCTACAGCGAATAACATAACAAAACTGACCAATGCGATGAACCCCCCAGCGATAGGACTTTCTGAGCTAGCTAGTCTGTTTAGAAAATGTTTTTATGTGACAAATGTGTCTCACATGTCACACGAAAAAGTAAGACCCAACGCTGTAGTGCTCATACTATAAAACTAACATTAAAAATAAAACGAGAAAGTGAACCTTGTCGATTAAAATATACATAAAAGAAATATACATGCACTACTTGATAGATAGATACACATCCATCATACAATTTAAGACTTGTAAATTGAATGATTAAAATTTCATTGCATGATTGCGCTGTAATAATAATTTAATGAAGATGTACTTATTAAAATTCGAATAATAATAATTGTTCTTGTTATAACTCAGCAGATTACTTACTCTGTCAACTTCCCTCATTAAAATTGTCATCTCACATACACACACACACACAAATGCATATACATAATATATACGCACAAACGAATATGTACAGTTTAGGAATTTAAAATATATATACTATTTATAACATAATCAGATATTGTATATATTGCGATTAAATGTTTGGCATATTTCCCCTTTTTTCGTAAAAAAATTGAATTCTATCGCCTGCTTGACTCTGTCTATATATAAACCTAAAATCCATCAATAATCATTGTAGATGAGTCATTATAACAAGCTTTAATTACTAATAACATAATTCTCCTCATATACCTAACTGTATACATTTATCAATGTATACTGGATGTTGGTACAATTTGCGACTGTACAGTGAGAGGCAGACTTAGTTCCCATTGTCTCTTATGGAGCAATTTTCCCCTAGTTTCGACGTGTTAAAAG
>JAQIVZ010001251.1:0-37149 GCA_034700945.1 Arrhopalites spinosus
TCTAATAGAGGCCCATTTTCGAGTGTGTGAAACAATAGAAGCCCAGGGCTTCTAATAGAGATAATACGGTATATATAAGACAAAGTATAAAGTTTTAACATATTACACTACTTGATCTTCCTCTACATTTATAACATAATCTCCTTGTCTCTCTCCCTCACACACACACCCACTATTTTGCATACATGATGGTTTCCCATTATTTACAAGAAATTAAACATGTTGCACATTTTTGTCCAATCTTCCTTGTCCTTTCCCAATTTTCATTCTCATTTGTCATCCCCCCTCCCTCCCTCTCTCTCCTCTCGTCTAACTAATCTCGACTCTTTATCTAAATGGAGTGCCATCGTATGGAGTTTAGCATTAAACACAAAGTATTTTGTTCCACAAGAGAGAAACGTTGTTTCTTTCAAAATTCATCACATTTTATCTTTTTTTTAAATTAGCACAATCTTTCATTCTCCCTTCAACTTGATAATTCTCTCTCTCTGTTTTGTAAAAAATCCATTTAATATTTTATACATGATGAAGAACAAGTCTTTAACAAATATAATTTTTTTTTGGGCTAATTTCATCCACAACTTTTTCAAAAATTTTCATACATTCCAAACTAAAATATTAATACGTCTGAATACTAATGAAGAAAATCTCTCTCTCTCTCTCTCTCTTTCTTCGCTTGTGTTCTATCTGTACACATAGTTTCGAAACAAGGTAAAAGAGATAGTAACTTTGTACATTGAAGAATTAAGATGGTTAACATTCTTGGAAAAAAAACAAGTTTTATTATTTTCTTGAAAACTTTCTCCACTTTTTCTTAATCCTCTTTGTTCACTTGAAATTATAATTTATTCATCTAGAAAAAGTCGATATATCAGTCAGTAGTCTATATAACATTTCTCTTTTGACTTGTTTCTCTTTTGGCCAAAAAAAAAATGGAGCAAGACGGATCAAAATGTTGTGTAACACCTTGAGACGTTGAATATTTTCTCAAGTTTTTATTTTGACTCTTGAGGAATTCTAATCTTTGAGACTGAAGGCTCAGAAAAATTCTTTTTTTTTCTTCTTCTTTTTCATCTTCTACTCTTATGATTCTTCAAGAGAATAAATTAGCCCAGAAAAGTCCCTCTTCTCTCTCTCTCTTGAAAAAACAAAAAATAGTTGAGACATTCTCATTGTACAATGTTACAAATACCAAAAAAAATTTCGTGTACTTTTAGTTTCTTATTTCATCATTGTTTTGTTCTGAAACGTTGAAGAAATACCTTTTTTTTAGTTTTCACAACACGAAATTTCTCAACTTAATATACTTTTTTTTTACCCTTTCACTCCCACACATGTTTCTTAATTCACAAAAACAAGCAAAAAAAAGAGAAAACAGAAGCTAGAAGGTATTCAGAGATGCGTAAAATTTCTAGTCTCAAGAAAATATGTTTAAAAAGCTCTCTCTCTCTCTCTTAACATTCTTCAATTCCATTTTTTGTTTTCTCCCAAGGAGAAAATTATGAAAGTTTGAGACTCTCTGTAAATATTTCAAAATGAGTACATATTTTAAATTGAATTACATTTTATACGCATACGTACATGCATCAACCACTAAGGGTCTACACAGGCAAAAAAAGTTTATGATTTTATATGCAACAAAATTACTCTCATCGTCAGTATGTACATGGATACATCTCAACAACAAAAAAAATCTGAAGGTCTACAGTTACACTACAGATACAGATAGATAGGTATAATTTTTAGGAAAATGAACAAGGAAAACGGAACACGCATCCCACACGAGTTAACAGAAGGAAAGGAAGGAAAAGAGTTAAAAAAAAAGAGAGAGAGCCAACTTTCTCTCTCTCGTTTTTTTATTATTCTTTTGGTTTTCTTCTTATGTTTTTTTTGCGTTGCAAATTGTAAATTGCAGCTGCAGATTTCTCATGTCCAATTTCTCGTGAAAGAGAAGAAGAAAAAAAAAATCCTTGGTTTTATGATATGATAGTGGAGAGAGAAAGAGAGAGAGAAAATCATTTCTGCCTTTTTGATGCCAAATTTCCTGTCTCTACCTCAATAAAAAGTAGTAGTAGATTTCTCCGGAATTTCCTACTACTCCCCTTATTTTTTTAACGACAAATCTATAGTCTTTCTCTCTCTCTCTCTCTAGTACACAAAATATATAATACTATAGCCAAAAACAAGAATGTAGGGTTTTACTTGATATATGATGATTGTGGATGGAAATTGTAGTGAAAGTGAGAGAGAGAGAGAAGCCTAAGGATTGTTGATATGGGACAGACTTTCTCTACAGTTTTTAGTTATGTGTGGGGGTTTCTCTCTTCCCCGTGGTATGAGAAAAGACTGCAATACATTAGGAAAATTAAAGTTTTGGAACACTTAAAATTTTGATATTCCCACAAGTAAATGGAGCCAAAGGGAAAACTTGTTTTCATCTATTTAGTACAATGAGCACATGGCATGCAAGAGAGAGAGAGAGAGTCAACAAAAGGTAAAGAGACTTACCATGTTTCTCTTGTTCATGGAATTGAGGATAATCATCTTATATCCTTCTTTTAGTCTTTCTTGTTCATGCATTTTGAATTTTATTCCGTCTATTGTCTAAACAAAAACACAAACGCATCTTCTCTCCCTCTCCCTCTCCGCTGATAATCTCCAGTTACGTCTTACACGTCTGTCTTGTGTCAGGAGAAAGCGAAAACTTTTTCTCTCTCTCTCTCTGTTTTTTTTGAAGGTGATGAAATCTCTTGTACTTGCTCCATATTTTACAAAAACAAAGTTTTTGTCAGTCAAAGTTTTTAACTTTAAATGAGACAGATAACAGGGTACTAACAGTTAGAGGAGAGGGAGAGACGAAAATCATAATCTTTTAAATCTATTTTATTTGTCCACACCTTTTCTTTAAAAGAACTTTAACTTTCGGGTTTTTTTCCCCCTTTTTTTGTATTACAAATGTACTTGGGTTTTATTGGACGATAAATATAATTTTTTTTTATAAAATAAAATCTCATTTCTCATGTCTATGTACTTGTACTTGTGTAAATGCAATTTTAATGGTTTTCATTTATGATTATTCTGTACTCCTCACAGGAAAGATACCGAAATGACATCAACGTCGTCATACAACTTTTACAATGCAAGCCTTCCAATTTTATCTCACCAAAAATCGATACGGTAAGTTTTTCTTCTCTTCTCTCCATGATCTTTATCTCTTGCTTTTTTTTAACAGTTTAGAGAAAAGAGGGAGAAAGTCAAAAAAAGGAATCAACAAATTCTCCACTCTAAAGTTGGATTTAGTATGTACACAAATGTAAAATGAAGGAAATATCCTTATAGAGGAAATGAGGTTTGGGAAACAATGTAAAGATGAGACTATAGAAAATCAAATTTACGTAAATCCTGCAATCTATATCTTGAAGAAGAAAAAGGAAGAAATTTTGGAAAGTATAAAGGAAGTGTATGTATGGATATATAAAACCCAATTTGTGGGCCAATAATCTAAGCTCGATCAAAGAAAAAAAAAGATTTGGTCATCCCCAATGGTCCTACTTTACTTTGTCAATTTCAACCTCTCCACAGTCAGTCAAGTCGTTGGCAATTTTCAAGGGAAGGAAAAAAAGGGAAGAGAAAAAATTTCATTACAGTTGAATGGTCACAAGACGATCAACTTGTTCTTTTTTTACGGATTGATGAGATGATTCTTATACACACACATGTACATGTACATTGTACAATGTACATTGTATGAGTAAAATATATCGTCAACAAATAAAAATAGAAATAAAAATGTGAAACTTTTTTTTATTTTACAAAAAAGAAATACCTGGAATTGTACAAAAGAGAAAAAAGCTGTCTTATTATATTTATTTTATTCCAAAAAAAAGTTTCTCTCTCTCTCTCTTCGTGACGTTCTAAAACCGCGTCTCAAGTCTAATTGTGGAGGTGGAGGTGGAAGAGAGAGAGAGAGAACATGTCCAGAATAGTTTTCATAGTTTTTTAGACGAACTGTCAAACTCAGTTGAAAAAAAGAAAGAAAAATCGCTCAGGATGTTCCTCAATATTCAGGAGAAAGGGAACATAAAAACCATGAGAATTGTATTATGCACGAGCTGACCAATAAATAACACAAGTTGTGCTACCACATTGGGCTACAAAGTTTACTTTTTTCTCCTCTTCTTTTTTTAACCCACTACCTTCATCTACGTCACATCAGCTTAAGCTCAAGTGGAGGGGGTCTTTTTTGGGGGAAACAAAAAACAAAAGTCTTGAACTACTCGAGAGAGAGAGAGGGAGAGAGAGAGAGAGAGAGGGGGGGGGGGAGGGGGGAGGAAGTATTGGAGATGAAGAAGAGGAAGAGAGAAAGAACAATAAAATATATATAGCTCAACCATTTCCCTTCTAACTAAAATGTAAAGTAACAAAATGTTCCCATAAAAAATAATGTGGAACAATACTCGGTGTACCAAGGATGTTTACACAATTATGTATAGAATCACTACTATGTACTACTCTGCCTATTTTTTAAATTCCAATACAAAATCTTTGTCAAAGTGTATACAAAAGGGAGATTTTATTTTTCCAAAAAACTAAAATAGGGAGGAGGCATGACTAGTTTTTGGGGGTAGTTTTAGTACAAAATTTACAAAACAAATTACAGATCCTATCAAGTATCAAGAGAGACAAAGCTGACATGACTCTATAGACAAGGTTAAATCTTGTTGAAATTTTGTGTGTGCACAAAGAGAGAGAGAGAGAGGTAGGCTATACTTGTTATTACATAACATATATATGTATATACATGTATTTTTGCAACAAAGAAGGAGAAATGGAAGGACGATATTTAAATTTGTTTTTGCATTTACAATTGAGGAGAATCCCAGGGTCTCATTTTCAATTCGGGGGACTACATGCACATGTCACAAGAAACAACTACAACGACGACATGACCGAATAACAAATAATGTCCGGATCCGCTCTTTTAGACTTTCTCTCTCTCTCTTTCTCTTTCTCCTCTAGGAGTATAAACATGGTATCAATGTTGAAAGAGTAGACGGCACAGGCTCGACTCAATCTTCTCAATCTGAATCCTCAATATGAGCATGAATGATATATTATATTTCATAAATAGTTATAATATTGTACATAATTGTATGAAATATATAATCTCTATATATATGTTAGAACATGTTTTATAATAGAGGAAACATCATAGAGAGAGAGAGAGAGAGAGAGGTTGAATTTGTAAAAACATGTGTTCCTCATGTTCAAAATAGTTTTCTCCTCTTCCATGCACTTGACTTGTGACTTCCGTAGTTCCGGTATTATTCTCCATTTTCATGTTACATTGTATAACTGTCAAAAACTTGTTTCCCTCAACTTATGTCAAACTTTAAATTTGTATAGATATTTATGTTATGTACAAGTCCCCAAGGTGTTTCTCTCTCTCTCTCTCTCACAACTTCCCTTTCCTCCATGTCATTTCCTATTGTCGTTACCTCTCATATATCGTACATTGTAATATTTAAATATCATCATGACTCTCCCCCCTCTCCAGTTTTTTTCATCATTTTCTCCACCGTCTCTCGTGATTATTTCATCTCTTCTTGTGTAGGAGAAAGTTTTTGAAAAACAATTTTAATAAAATGTAATGAATCGGGAATACATACAGAGAGAGAGAGACTTACACGGAAATGAAAATTTTACATAGGAATGTCATAAGTATAATTAAATAATAATATTTGTAAATAAAATATTCACATGTTTCTATTTTATTTTGTATAGCTTCCAGAGGATCTACAGCGAAAAGTATTGGGTCAACGGAATGGACTGGGTCGAAAGGAGAAGAAAATAATTAAAGTACAAGTGTCCAGTTTTCCCCCCTCTGATATCATGTACGCCGTGGACAAGGGACGAGGTAAAGAGAAAATATTAGAAATATAACAAAAAAACATGTATTTATATACCATTTAATAGTGAACGTTGATCAACTGAATCCAATCAATTAAATACTTATAAATGTATCAACCTCTCTCTCTCTCACTCTCTCTCTCTCTATCGATTTATCTCCAACGACCAAACTAATAATTTAAAGGGAGCAAGAAAAGCTTTTGTATTACTTTCTCCTTTTTGTATAAAGGTCTTGAGATGAGGAAATGGCTACTAGGAATATATATATATGCCGTATATTTGTACAACAAAAATATTCTTTGGTTGTATGACATGTCACCCATACAGCTCTAGAAAAAAACTGATCGTACATACTTTACTATACTTCACATGCTGAATGCTAAATATCGTGTCAGACCCCCCTCTCCTACCCCTCCTCTTCTTTTTTCAAAGAAATGTTATGTCTATGTATTTTTTATATATGTAAACCCCATTTAAATTTTAGCTTGTATTTTGTAGTTCTACTAGACGTCCTTTTTTTGTTGCTCTATATTTCTTGCCCACATTATTCTCTCTCTCTCTCTCTTTGTGTGTGTGTAGGATATTCCAATTGTATTTCTTTTTAGGGATCCTATATCGGACTGGAAAATGGAGAAGGAGGTCCATTTTCTGTGTTGATGCAAGCTCTCTTTTCATGTTGTGCCCCCATAAACGGAGAAAAGGGAATGTTTTTTTTTCTCTCTTTCTCTTTTTGCTTTCTCTTTGAAGAGAGAGAGAGAGAAAGGACTGAAGAGAGCCCCCTTTACCCCCTTTTCTTTTTTACAATTCACCATGAAAAGTAAAGCAATGCAAGGTTGTGTGTGTTCTCTCATATATAGAGAAAGTTTTGCTTGTGTGAATTTCAATCGTCTTGTTTATCATGACTCCATGCATGGTTGAACGTGGGGATGAAGGGGGAGAGGGGGCACCTATGGACGTGGAGAGATAAATTTTATTTCTCATTTTTAATTTCTTCAAGCATGCATTGAGAATAGCATGGATTTTCTTGTGTGTGTGAGTTTTTTCTTAAGCTACACTATTTTTCTTTTGCTGTTAAAGAGAGAAAGTACTCTTTCGTATGCTTTTGCTCCCACCATAAACTCTAATGTTATTATGAGACATTGAGAGATTTTATGTTCTCAAAAAAAAACTTTTTTTTTATATGTAGACTTTTTGTTTGTGTAACATGTAAAGGATTTTTTTATACACATTTTAATATTACTCCAGTGAGGGATTTTTTTTATATTCGTATGTAGACAGAGTAAAAGAGAGAGAGAGAGAGGAGGAAGAAGGACAAGGATTTTGTGACGAGAAAAGAATGTGAGTGAGAGACTGTACATTTTTGTTGTGTAGTGAAAGTCTCTGGAGATGGCTGATGATGTAGGAAAATAAAAATCGATTAGCTCATAGCTCTTGGTTCAGCTCGTTGGTTAGATGCAAGTGAGCTGCAAAGAAAGAGAGAGAGGGAAAAAATACTCAACAGCGTCATTAAATTTTGATGGTTTTTTTATTTACTCTTTTCTCATGTGCTACAAGGAAGGTTTCATAGTAGGAGAAAAAAAGAGAATAAAAATGTGAAAGCTGTTGGAGTTAAATAGGAGTAGACTAAGAGTAGCTAAGCTGTCATATAATGGAATATTATTTTTACAAATAAAATATTGTATACATGCATAAGAGAGAGCGAGAGAGAGAGAAAATCAAAGAATTTCCTTGGGAAATGGTAGTTGACATGTAGTTTTATATAGTCCATTTATTGACTGTGTGTGTATTTTTGTGTTTTTTTTCTTGTGGGTGACAGGGAAACCAAGTCGGGGAGGGAAGGATTTGGTGTCTGCAGCAATAATGGCAAAAGTGCTGCAAGAGCGGGAGAATGAAAGGAAAGAGAATCAGTTGAATCGGTGTCAGTGTGCGTCTCGGATTGTCCTCCCAACTCTTCACAAAGAGACTCAAACACTTCCGAGTTGTACAATTTCATACTCTGATTTCCCATACTCTGCGGACGACTGCAGTAGTAGCACTTGTATGACTGCACCTTCATCATCCACGACTATTGGGACTAGTATAGGAGGAGGAGGGGGAGGGGGGACATCAACAAATAATAATAATACAACGACGTCAACGACAAGAAAAATGATGACAATGACCATGCCCACAGCTCCCATGGGTCACGGTAGTGGGAGTGCTGGTGGTGAAATTGTCCATGAAAGAGGAGGACGAGGAAAACAAACATATGAGGATTACCCTGTCTCTTCCACAGTATGCACATATGAGCCACAACATGAGACAAGATACAGTAGTCGTAGTTATGGTGGTCGTGAGACATCTTTTATTCATCAATCTTCCTCCAGTTCATTATCCTCACCGACATCAAGCACAGCCTCAACTCATCATGGCATGAATAATAATATTGTGGCATCCCCTCCACCTCCTCCCCACTCCTCCTCCACTTCCTCTCCTTCCTCTTGTATGATGATGACAATGTCGAATTCCAATCCAAATTCTGGTGGTAGTCTTGGTGGTGGGATTGGTGGTGGGGGTAGTGTACATACTAAAATGAGTTCATCATCAAGTAATTCGTTGACAGGGCTGGGATTGGGACTGGGATTTGGGAATGGAATGGGAATGAGTTCGTCTAGTAGAAAAATGGCTGGACATTGTGTCCGCCTCCTGGATCAACTTCAACCGTCACAGTCCTCCCAAACTTTACAACATTTGAGTTCAGAGGAGAGGCTGGACAAAGAGACGACGAGTCCAAGTCCAGCTGGGAGTGATGATAATATTTTAGATCGAATGACTTGTGGGGGAGGGAGTGGGTCGAGTAGTGGTAGTTGTAATTCACCCAATGGAATTGTGACACACTGGAGAACCACCGTCCTTGTTCAACATCCCCCCAAAGGTCACCACAATAGTAGTAATAATAATAGTCAAAGTAGTAGTGGCTATGGTCCAAGTAATCATGATTCATTCTCATTGCTCATGTCCACCTCTTCAAATCCCTCGCCTTCATCAACGTCACTTCCGCCAATGACTAGTAGTAGTGGGGGGACTGGTCCTATGGGGGGGACGGCCATGTCATTCTCATCGAATTCTTCAAATGTTTCTTGTTCATCCTCTTCTAATCCATCGTCTGTACACACTTCACCGGGTAATTTAGATCTCCTGGATAATCATTCCATTGACTCACCCCCTGTTCACCATCGTCTCTCTTCTTCTACTAATTCTCAACCTCAATCACAATTAACTTCAACTCCAGGAGGAGGACTCGAACAATCTAGTCAAATTAATTCTAATCATCACCAAACCCACAATCAGAATCAAGTCCAATTGGACCATCACCATCAAACAATGGGCCATTTGAACAATTATCATGGTGTCTCACTCCCTGGCTCCAATGCCAATGGCAACCAATCTTCCTTTCCACCACCCTATTCATCCCAACAGACTCATCACCAATACTATCGAGCACAAAAGAGAACTTTCTGGACCAGATCCAGCTCTTCTACCAGCACTGAGACCGAAATTTGAAAACCTTTTTTCTCTTCTTCGTTTTTAAAACCAGGAGCATCACCATGAACAAGAATTTAACTCGACATTATTATTATACATTTACTATTCTATTCTAGCAATACAGACAAGCACAAATTTTATAGTTACTACTCAATCCTATATATAAATTTATATATTTAGTCTCTCTAGGACTAAAATAGTTCCTGATAAATATTCCAACCATTTTTGTTTTGGCAATCTCACTTTATCATCAAGAGTCCATAAATTTTCCTCTGGAAAAAAGAAATTTTAGCTAGTCTATTGTCCAATAAATCTCTCTCTCTTTTTTTATTCTATTGTGAAAGAGAGAAAGAGAAACTGTCATTGAATAGTGTTGGTCGTTACAATTTAGTAATTAGAATTAATTTTTCTCTTGTGGTCTCTCAATCTTGCCATGGCCATGGCCATGATTTTACATAGAAAGACATTAAAGCGTAAAAAAAGACAATGAAAATGATGAGAAATGGTCTAGAATGAAACTTGAGTCACATTAATTTGGTTTTTGCTATAAAAAAAACACAAACAAAGTATACACTACACACAAGAAGAATCTAGTTAAAAAAAAGTTAACTATCTATATAATTATAAATAGGATTAAAAATTCAAGTTAAATTAATATGTATAATCTCAAAACAAGAGAAATTTGAGAAGAGTGAGGTTGAATTTCAAAAAGCCTTAATAGGTAAACATTCCCTTAATTATATTTAGTCTGTCGAAATGAAAAAAAATATATTGAGGAGATGCTCATCGTGTCCCTAAAAAATGTCAAATTTTTGACAAACTTTTACCAGTGACTTTTTTTTAGTATACTTGGATGGAACATTTCTATAAATATTAAACTTTACTTAGTTAAAATATATAAGAGAAATGTTATATCTCAAATGTCTTTTGAGATGAAATCAATACTAAAATTAGTTTTGAAAATAATTAATAAACAGATTCAAAATTTTCATGTATACTAATTAATTTATACATGGAATAATTTAGTTGACATTTGAGATCAATATTTCTAGTCAACTTGTACACACTCTACAGATACACAAATATATATATAAATTATAGTTTACGTGAAGAAAAGCTAAAGTAATATTAAATCTAAAGGAAAAAAAAAGTTATTTTGTGTGAATGTCAGGTCATTGTGATGCGAAATGTGTATAATCATTAATTGTAATTCATCAGAAAAAGAACATTGTATAATAATCATTGTAAAAAAAGTAATAATCATAAAACAAAATTTCTTGTTCTTTTTTTCGGTATCTTGCAACTCATGGCTTCCCTGTCAAGTTGCTTTTCCTTGTTGCTGTTAAAAAAAGAGATATTTAAATAGAATGATCATGTCAAAATAGAATTAATTATAAAAAAATTGATATAGTAAAGACATATTCAGCTAAAAACAAAGTACTTGAGTTTAATCTGAAAAGTGCCCCCTCGTAGTTTTTAAGCAAAAAATATTGTACGAGACGAGTTAAAATATTTAAAATTGTGTGTTAAAGATACTTGAATTTAACAACAACAAAAACATATTTGTAAATTTTAATTAGCACACACACACAAAATATATTAAATATGAAATATTATATCTCTTGTGAAGAAAATATTCAATATTTTTTTGAAAATAATAAAACTTATTATTATTTTCAAAAAAAATATTAGTTTTTAAAAAACTAATCGCGTTAAATTAAATGCTTCTGTGAAATCTATTAATGTAACGTTTTACTGTCTGTTGTGTGTGTGTGTGGTTGAATTTGTGACTGTGATCTGTACAACAAAAAGATGAAAAAATGTAACCATTTTAAAAGTTAAAATATGCAATTTTTGAATTTGCAATTTTGTTTTTTGGACACACACACCTTTAATACCTTAGCCAAAAAAAAGAAGAATGAAGTTTGAGAGAAGACAGCCACTTGTAAAAGAATCCTAACAAGAAATTTCCTTAAATATTACACTTTTAGTACATTAGTCAATTAAGGTAAATAGCTTTAAGGTCTTCTTTTAAAATGAGAATATTAATTAATTGAATTTAATTAATTGATTGTTGATGAAAAAAATGGAGTCGGTGGTGTCAAGACTGAAAAAATCGTAGTACTTCTTTGACTCTCTAGATTTTTTGATTAAAAAAAACATTAAATTATTAGATTTTAAAGTGCTAATAATTAATCTCACTTTGTCAAAAGGAGAAGTAAAAGAGAAGAAAATGGGGGTTGGTTGTTACTAATGATATAATATATAACATTTAATTATATATTACGAAAAAAACGTGTTGTGAATTCATGGTTATGATTCTTTTTTTATATTGATGAAAAAAAATAACTACAATTAAATAATATTCAGTAGCCTTATATAACATATATTTAAACATATATATTATACTCGAATCAGCATATAAAAAAAATATTTGATTTTAAACTTTAAATGATTGCCATTTCCATGAATTAATATTACAAAAAAAATGTCTATGAGAAAGAAAGAAATGTAGCTTCACTTAACCAACGAAAAAAAAAATCACAAGTGAATAAAAAAGATTTAAATGAGAAAATAAATACCTGTAGAATTTAATTATTTATTTTCAACTTTCTTTTTCATGCAATTAAATTCACTGGGAGTGTGGGAGACAAGGAGCATTAATAATTCTCCAAGTTCGGAGCGAGAATTTGTGCAGAGTTGCACAATTTGTACTTATGTTTTAAGAAAATGTCAGGTCAAGATAAGGTCAAGAGAGCAGATGTCGACATTATTCAATCATTTTCGGTGTTTTTGGGGGCACTGGAAACAAATTGGAAGAGCGGACGCCATGTATTTACATACTTAGGGAGAGCACGAGGAACAATTTTATTTTATTTTTGTTTCTTTATGGGACAACTTGACACTCTCCACTTTTTTATTTTGAGTTGTTTTTCTTTCCGGCTCCTGCTTTTCCAGTAAGGGCTAAAATTCCGCAAAAAATCGTGTTCATGCAAAATCGAATGCTCTTCAAAACTGCCTTTGTTCATACATCTTTTCTAGACTCGTCATAATGTCACTTTCGTCAAAGTGTTCTTCTCGGCATAGTGTCCATGCTCTCGTCATAGTTAGTGTCACCGTCGGCACAGTGTCATTTTTTCAAATTAAAAATGTACAGAAGGCCAATATTTGTCAATGTGATACCGAAAATATTTCAAAAAAGGGTTAGCTCAAGAAAATAGACGTTGATATTGAAGAGCCGCTCTCGTGCCAGGTCACATGTTACAAATACAATTTACTTGAAACAAAATATCCTCTTACATTTTGCAAATTTGTAAAAAGACGTCAATGTAAACTGAAATTATCGTTTCACTTGTTCATGGTACAGCTACAAATCCCCCCCCCCCACTGAAAAAAACAAGTACTCAATAAAAAAACAAGGACAAGGAACAGAAGATACTTGATGTATAGTGTTTTTATTTAACAGAAGACGTTTATTTAACACCATACAATAATAATACATGAAATCATCATTCTGCATGAAAATTACTTAAATCTTTTTTAATTTTTTTCTCTCTTTTCTCTTTGAATAGTAAAATGACTACTTGGCTATTATATGTATTTTATATACAACAGATATACTTTCTCTCCCTTTCTCTCTTAAATCTTTTTTTCTTTTTTTTGACGAAATTCCATTTTAAATATCATACCAGCATCATATCATTTTTATATTTATTTAATTGATAAATTATTATGCTTCATTCTTTCTTGTACACAGTTTTTTACTTATTTTTTTTGCAATTAATTTTTTTTTAAAAAACTTTTAATTTAAGACAGCTCATAAGTGATGAATCCTTGAATAATTTTTTTTGTCTTAGTCACTTACATAATTTAAACTAGACTTAATTAGGTAATTGTAGAGATATATTATTTAAGTTGAAAATTAATTATAATTTATTTTTTTACAGTACACATTTATACATGAATTAATAATAATATATTCTTCTTTTTATCTTGAATACTCCCTTCGGTTTTTTTATACACACGATATTTTTTTCCATTATGAAGCTAAAGGTATTTATAATATTAATTAAGCATATAATTTCAATTAATAATTAACTGGGAATGACTATATTTTTTTAAAATACCAATAAAGTAACTGTACACTCTTTCTATTTTTAATTAGGTTTAATATATTTATCTTTGTATTTATGTAGTACAATTTTAGTTTTAAAGAGAATTTTTTCAAAGATTTGAGGATCAGGATGAGCCACAGGCATACCTGTCATTTTTCTTTTAATTAATTATTTTAATTTAAAAAAAAATGTTTCACATTCACAAACCCTTTTTTTGATGACTTTGAAATAATATTTTTCTAAATTTATTGTTTCCTTTTGCTTCTAGAGATTAAATATGTTGAATTCTAGTACAAATTTTCCATTGATTTTTTTTGTTGATATAATCTAATATTTATGGTAGTACATAATAGTATTGAATATTTTATATTTTAATTAAATTAGTGATAATTTCACGAGATCATAAATCGTAGGGATATTTTTATATATATCGATGACATTAAATTGTTTTTTTTTAAATCTACAGTGAGAATAACTTATAAAGTATCACACTGTTCTCCAAAAACAAAAATTATTTTGAAAATATTCTGAGAGAGAACACACCAAAAAAAAGTCACATGAGAAGAAGACAGTTACAAAGACTAATTAATATTCTATTTATTTATAAACTTTTTTCGTTTTTGAATCATTCAAAAGTGACTTTTTTAGGTTAAATATTGATTGATATTAATTTTCTAAATTAATAAATTGTTTTTTTGTCCTCGTTCAAGTTAATTAATATCATTGGAGCTTTGTAATTTTTATGTACATTTTTTTTTCTTTCCTAGTTTAATTTTTAATTATGAGAGACTATTATCGACAGATTATGTAGTTATTTAAATTGTAACTTGTTTTTTTTCTATTATTTAATTTATGTTAGAGAGACAGATTGTGAAATTATCAAGATTTTTTTTTAGAATATAAGATTTAGATAAAAAGATGTCTATTATTATTATTATTTTAATTAAATATATTTACATTAAATATAAACCACATAAGTACTTTGAGATTGCCAAAGAGGAAGTTGGAAGAAGATCATTAGATTTAAGATTAATGTATAATATATATATATATATATTTAAATACAGATTAACAAAAATGAAAAGAGAGGTGGAATCCTATTATATTCCGTCATATATTAAATTTGAATCCAATAATAATACTGCGTTCGAAAAATTCTTTTTTTTATCTCTCTCTCATTTAAAAGAGAAACAAAAAAGAGAAAGTTTTTCTCTTTGAAGAAAAACTTTCTCTCTCAACCGTAACATGTTTTTCATTTTCAATATAACAACATTGTCTGTACAAACTAGTACATATATATATATATATATATGTATATATTAATATTATTATCAATTATTATTATCAATTACAACATATGCTTAGGTTCAATCTGAAAGGGTTAGATTAGCCAACTTCCTGTCATCGTCTTTTTTTAAAATATTTTTAAAAACTTGTTTGTGTACTTGTTTTATATATTTAATGTTTTTATGTTCTATGTAATATTTTTTTATGTTTGTCTACAAGTGTTATTTATTGTAATTGTATTATGTATATATATTGTTTAATTAGCCCATTAACATTTAAACATTTAGATTTCCCCTCAAAAAATTTCCCCAATATTGCCAATTCTTTTTTTTTACCAACTTCTTCTCGTCCGAGTATTTCTGTAGTCCACATTTTATTATTTTCTCCGCAATTTTGATTGAAAATTATTATTTTTTTTAAATAAATTGAATTATTATTGAAATAAATTGAATTAAAAAATTTGTTCAAATTTCTTGTTCTGAAAAAGAAAAGAATTATATAAAATTTACTCTACAACACATTAAACATTATTAGAGAAATTGTTGTAAAATGTTTTTTTTGTTAGTGTCATTTGAAATCCATAAAATCCTGTAAAGAAAACAAAAAAAAACAGAGAAATTGAGTCATGTTTAAATTCATGTAATGGTATATATTATATGTATATATATTTATATGTTTGACCTGTGTTTGATGGTGTTGATTGAATTGAATTGATTGTGTAATTATATATGACAAAAAGTTGTTTTTGTATATAAATTGTAATGATGATGATGTTGTGGTTCTTGTACTGTATCTCGTGGATTTATTTTTTTTTTTTGTGGGTGATTTTTGACGACCAAAGAAAGAAGTTCGAGCACTTTCATGATATGTTTCAGTTACAGATCAGTTAGTATGTGTCAACAATACCGACTAGTAAATTCTCATCTTTTTTTTTCTCCTCCATCTTCCCAACTATTTAAAAAAAAGAGAAGATCCCTATCGACCTTTTGACCATACTCAACTCCATCTTTAATATACTTTTTATATATAATTTTAACACCACAATCTATATAATGACTTGACACCTTAAATCATTCCTCTCTTCTATGTACAATATAATTTGTAAATTTTTAGTCTACATTTTTAAATATGTAAAACCAGGTTTTTTTTCATCATTCCTCTTTTATATATCTTAACTCCTCTTCTCTCAAGAAAACAGAAATTTGACTATTGGCATTATGAAGTTGATGAAAGTTTTTTTAGTCTATCTTTTTTTTAACTATTTTGAATGTTGTTTTTTTTCCTAAATTTTAATTAATTTTTAAACTAGCTATCATATAGTTTGGCATTGACAATTGACATAGTTGATTGCTTCATTTTTTATATTCCATAATTTTATATATTTTGTAGAGATATAATGTTAATATTTAACGACTCCATTATTTGCTTTCTTTTTTTCTTCTTCTATTGTCCAGCGTTTTCAAATAGTTTTTTTTAAAAAGAAAAGTTTTGTCTTCTTTCTTACAATTTAATTTCATTGTAGAGAGAGAGAGATTTGAAAAAATTATCTACATTTTTGTCATCTTCCTAAATTTTTTTCTTCTTTGTGCTCTCACTTGTCAGTATTTTTTATATCACGAAGGAACAGAAAATGAAAAAGTTGGACAAAAAAAAATCTCACTAGATTTTTTCTTAATACTTTTAAAAAAATGAAATCAAAATGCAAAGGAAGAAAAAGTGAAATGATAGGAGATGGGAAGAAAAAAAACATCCTTTTTAAGCTTTTTTTTTTTTGAAAAAAACAAAATATACATTTAACTGGTTCAAGTTATTCTTAGACAATAATAAATTTTTTTTTCTTAAATTAAAGAATCTTAAGTCTTAGGAAAACAAAAAAAAATCAGTAGGTTTTTTTTATCATCACCTTCATTCATTGTAAATATTAATTAATTAGTCCATACAGAAAAAATTTCATCAAATAACTTTTTTTAAAATCTCTTCCTGTGTTTTTAGTCACAAAGCTCAATGTTATGTCATTGAAGGATCTAATAAATTATTTTTTTTACTCTTTTTTGCCTATATATATTTATTAATTATACTATGTGTAATTAATAAATTGTTTCTAATTTAATTTATAATAATATTGTTATGCATTTTCAAGTACTTACAGTATCCATTTTTTTTCTCTCTATCTAATTCTGTCACTAAAAATTATTTAATTTTAGACAAACATTATGTAAATATTTTACTATTTACTAGAATGTAATTTTTCTCTTGTAAAGAATAATTCAATCTACATTATAAATTATTTTTCGTAAAGACTAATATAAATTCTACAAATTAAAAATTATGTAAATTTTACTTTTTAAATATTTTATATAGGACTCTTTCTTCATCTTCTTCATATTCTAAATATTTGATTTGCATTTTAGTCACTAAATATTAATTTAATTATAGACCTTGTTTAACAATTCTTGTGTCTCATTAATACCAAAGGTAGAAAGATGAAGAATTGTCTTTTTAATATCAAGAAAATTATACAAATCATTCATCAAAAGAAATATTTACTAATTTTTGTGCATTGTTTGAATTGTCTCTGGGTCTCTCCATCAAAATATTTTTTTTAAATCTCTGTCACAGACACAATAAAAAAGTCAAATTAAAACTCTCTTTCTCATTTTTTTAGAGGCTGGACAAAATAAATATTAATTTTTTCAAGTAAAACAAACACACCAGAAAAATTAATAAACGTTGGGCTATCCCGAAATCTATACGGACTACAGTTTTTTTTAAAAAATTAATTAATTTTTTGACTGTTATCATATAGCTCATTCTCCTCACATTTTTAAATTAAAAAGAAAAATTATTTTTTTGTCTTTTAAAAAAATTGGTTAAAATCATAAATATTCCATCATAAATATATATTAAAATACTACACAGTCAATTATTCAAGAAAAAGTCAGAAAAATTATTTTTTCTACACATTTAACGTCGTGAGGAACTTTTTCCTATAAAAAAAGAATCTTTCTTTGTCAAAATTTTTTAAAAATCCATGTACACACAGAATTACTAAACATAAAGAGGATCATTGTCAGAGCTTTGAACGCTTTGACAAAAAATAAAATATATTAAATCTAGTAAATATAAAGGAAAAAAAAACTTTACACAAAATTTATTACATAAAACTCAACTCTAAAAACAAAGGAAAAGTGACAGAGGACACAAAAAAACATTTTTTTAAATACTAAAAAAATGCCTTTCATTAAATTCACTAAAATCAAAAGTTGATTTACAGAATAATATGAAGAATTAATAATAATCATGATGTAAAATGTCTTTCTAAGTACTATAAAGTTTCCTATTGTTTTTTTATACAACAATAATAAACATAATAAGAATATTTAATAATGTAATATATTTAACAAAGAATAATATTTGAAATATTTAATTACAAATTATCATCAATAAATATAAAGTACTAAATGTCATTTTACTACTTTCTCTCTCTCTTCTTTATCCTACTTTTTTTAACTAACTCTAATTGTAAATTACGTCATTAAATTTAACCTCCTTTTCCTTCACTATCTCTCTTCCCTTTTTCTATCTTGAATCATAATTGTGAGTTTAGTTAATTAATTTTTTTTTCCTTTTTTTCTTTCTCGTGTTGATTATGTAGAATCGATTGTGTCACGTTTATATTTTTTGTTTTAACAGGGATTTTTTTCATGATCACGCAAAAATTGTAAATTAGTAGTAGAAGTCATAGGAGTAGCAGCCATGGGTCATAAATGACTGACCCTTTTTGTTTTTACACACAACGCCCGTAGCTCATTTATTTATCATCCATTCGATTCTGAGGATTTCCTATGAAATGATCATAATAAAACATAAAGAGAACTTGATTTGACTTTAACATGGAAAAATTAAATTAGAGACTTTTTTTGAGTCTATTAAAGTTTTGTTCAAAATTGTATGAGAATCCTTACGTACTTGATGATGAAAAGCAAAGTTTCATGATGAAAGGAAACTTGCCACCTGTACCATAAACAAAACAATTAATTAATTACAAAATTTTATATAAGCTCCCAAATTGGGAGTTTCAATTAAATAATATTTTTTACATGTAAAATTTAATTCAAAATTTACCAGAGCTCTTGATCGGGTAATGGTTCATAATAGAGAGACTTTCAACTGCTTCCGTCAGATTCTCAAATTCTATCAAACCCGAAGAGCTTCTTTCCTCTGTACCAAACAAAACGAAAAATACATTTAAAATATTGATATATTTATTGTTACATGTATTAGTTCAAATAAAATAAGGGGAATTTTTTTTTCATCATTAATTTAACAATTGATCTTGTCAATAAAGTCAATTTTTTTTCTTTACAACTAAAAAAAAATAAATCCAACACAAAAAAACCTTTTAGACTTTCTCAAAATCCATAGAAAAAAAAGTGTGTTGTAGAAAGTGCAGAAAAAAGAGAAAAAAACTTTCTTTTTCTACATCCAAAATCATGCCCTTGGGCAAAACTTTTCTAGTCTCTCTCAAAAAAAAAACTTCTTGAGAGATGAAAAAACCAACAAACAGACAGAAAAAAAACCCACACAAAAGTACATGCTAGTTCAGTACAGATGAGTTTTCTCCCCTTAAAGAGTAAAAAAATCTCAAAGTAAAAGAGAAGACGTACAAAGTTGAGGGAGTGGGACAAGAAAAAAGAAGACAAAAAAAACAACACAGTTATATTGACTCTTACTCTTCGACTGGAAAAATTTGATTGCCTTCGGCATGGGTGCTTCAGCTAGAGAAGAAAAAAAATGACAACAATAATTATTCCACAAATTGATAGCTCCAAGCAATTTTCTTACATGATAAGTAACATATTTATTTATTTAACCTTACCTTCCACAAATACATCCCGCATCTCATTTTCTCCAATCATTGGAGGCGTATTGAAAAAATGAAGAGTCTACATGAGAGAGAAAGACAAAAAAAACATACAAAAATACTTGTCTTTACTCAACAAATTTCCATTTTTCCACACAACACACACAATAAGAAAAAAAATCACATTTATTGAATTGAACCCCCCTTGCGCTCAACCAAGCAAATAAAAAAAAATAAACCCCCCAAAAAATAAATATCAGTAAACTACAAGCTAAACCTTTATCACTTACACATTATGGACACCAAATAAAAAAAACCTCATATAGTACTGTACCTAATCAATACAATAAAAAAAGAGACATTCTTTTGTCTTTATCCCATTTTTTTATGAAGCTGCATGCAGGCTGGAGCACTACATGTTAAAAAAATATATAAACCTTAACACTACAGTCTACACCTTCCTCATATTCTATGAAAGACAATAAGAGTCTAATAAAAACAAGGACCCTTCAAACTTGGGAAAAGTAAGTGAAAGTCAATTTGAGAAACAAGTGACCATACTTTATGGGCAGCACATCCCCTCCACACACACAGACACAACTCTTAATTTTCCATATCGTTGCCTTGTTCACATTGACCTTATTCTTGTACATTTATTTTCATTAGTCAATGGCCTACATCATGAAAAACATGGAAAAATACCAATAAACTTTCTCCACTTCTTTTTTGTCACCTAATTTCTAGTCAAAAGAAAAATTGTGTGAAGAAATTTATTTTCTTTTTTTTTAAATTTGCCAATGAACCCACAACCCAGAAAAAAAATAACAAATTATACAGAGACCATTATACCACAAACTTATCTGGGACAAATAAAATAACATGTCAAAAGCCAATACAACTAAATGATGACAGAATAAACCCAAGGGGAGAGGGAAAATGAGAGTGAGATGAACAAAATAAAAAAAGAGAAAGCATCTCAAAAAAAATCAATCTTTCTCTACAAATAAAAATACTTCTAAAAAAATCTTTCATTTTTCTATAAACAAGCCGTATCTGCGTATCTATATAAAACAAGGCTAATTAACGTCAATGGGAAAACTTTGTCAGACTTTCTTTTCAGGACAGTGACAATGTTTTTTGTATTTTGTCAAAAAAAAAACTTTCTCTTTTTGTACACATTTATATACGGATCTGTTCATCTCTTTAAGAATTTCAATCTTTCACTCATTCATTACAATTTATTTTCTCCATCATCAACCAAGACAATGACAACAGCTGTCACACAATTATTTTAAACCAATTTAAACATAAATATCCCAAAATAGTAACATCTTTAACGACACAACCCTTCCTTAAATTAAGTTTAAGACAGCGACAAAAATGATACAAAAAAATAAATGCACATTTTCTGATGACAAAAAACAAATAATAAAAATAGAGCACAGAAGACAGACAGAAAGAGAGAGAAGAAGAAGGCAAGAAAACACAAATAGGGACAAGGCACAATATTTTTTTTTGAAGATGATGAAAGTGAATTAAAAAGAAAATTATTTTTTTTACTAAAAATTAAAAAAAGTTATAAGTCAATTTTTTTTTCTCTGTGTGAGTGTGGAGTGAAGGTGAGAGGATTTGTTGACTGATTATTTTATAATAAATTTAAATGATCATGTGACTGAGTTAAGTAATTCGTATATTTATATATATAAATGTTATGAAATCTTTGTGTCTTTCTTTTGACGAATGGCAACATGAGTATATTTAATTATATATATATATTTAAAAAAAATTGATTTCTCTGGCTAAAAAAATATTGCCAACAGTGTAATGAAATACAATTAAATTATTTTTTAATTGGCAATTTATCAAATTACTATTTTAAATAAATAAAAAATATCACAAATAAATGCAAAAAAATAAAAAATAAAACAGCAATAATAATCAATTCTTTTTTAAACTTAATAAAATGAAAAAAGCTTTATAATATCTTCTCAAATTAAAATTAAATTCAAGACAACAAGAGAAAGGTTTTTTTCAGCAAAAAAAAGGTAAACAAAAAAAATTGCCAGTTCAACTTGGACAAAAAAAATAATAATAAAAAGGGGGATGAAGGGTAGTAGTTAAAAAAATTAGCAAAAAACAATATATAAATAAATAATTTGGTATATAAATATAAATAAAAAAAATGGTAGTGAATTTTGGAAAGAGTGACTGATTTGATATGATATGATTGAGAGTGATTTTTATACCTTCGTGGGTGGTTGTATTCTATTTTTGCTAGCCATTTCAGGGTTGAGAAATCGGTTGTTTTTGTTACCCATGAAGTCTTTGAATGAAGGGCTGCCATCCGGAAGTGTATGAGGTTGTTGCACGTCACTTAGAAATGCTTGTTTGGAAAATCTGTATTTAATTAATTAAATGTAAATGTTAAAACCTAAATGTTTTCCAATGTTTTTTGTACATGTTTTCTTGAAAAAAGGTAGTTTTATATGTATAGATTTATTTATTCTTTTTATTTATATGAAACATTATGAATTATTTTTTTGATATACAAATAGGTTACCCAATATAAATATAAAACACTATACAAAATGAAGAGAGAAGTAGAAAATTTTTTCAAAATATTATTTTTGTAATTGGATCTTCAAAATTCAATTTTAAATCCCCTCGCTTCCTTCCTAAACTCAACTGTCTGTGCAAACACACACACAAAATGTCTCAAATGTCAACGACATCAGCAAAAGATTTTCTCCCCTTTTTAAAGGCCCTGTGTAAAATTTAATTTACCTTTCTCTTCCTTTCTCTACATTGTGTCATCTGTACATACACTAAATTGACGTACATCAAAGGAGATTGTTTTTTTTATATTTCAAAATATAGTGCTTTCTTTACCATGAAATTATTATTGACAAAAAAATGGCACAAGTGTAAGTAATAGAATGTTTACTAAAAAATGAAATAAAATGGGGAGGAAAAAAAGAGAAAAAAAAGTTTCGGAGAAAATAAAAAAAGAGACTCTCTTGATTATTATATGCTCTGGTTGCTTAAAAAAAAGGAGATGATGTAGAGTGAAAGTACACACACACGTTTTTCATATAATAATCATCTCATCATCTCTTTTCTCATGCTGTCAGTTTTTCTACAGACAGAGAGAGAGAGAGAGAGAGAGAGAGAGAGAGACGGGTCAAAATAAGAAAAGATAGAGGAGGACACGCATTGAGAATAATTTTCTTTCTTCTATTTCACCAAACTTTTCCCTCCTTTCTCTTTCACTTTCACCCATTAATCCTCATCATATATTCTAAAGACTTGTCTGTTGCTTGACTACACTAAAACTTGGAAGAGAGTTCTACTTGTACACCCATCCATATAAAAAAGAGTACCTGCCTCCATATTTTTCTTTTTTTAAAAAAATTAACTTTTCTCTCAAATTGTATATTGTGTATTAATATTATATATATTTTTTATTTTATGGAAAGTTAATAATAAAAAAAATGATACAGCTTTTCCCCCGCCACCACCAAGAATACGTCAAAGCATTGAAAATATATTAAAGCTACATTACCAAAAAATAATAAAATAAAAATGTATAATGTTTTTATCATGTATTTATGTATAAATATATTACTGAAACCGAAAAAATTACAGACCAATGACACAATAAAAAATCCAAAAAAGAAAAAAACCCCACAAGCCATTAAGAACTTTTTTTTTCACTTGCTTCTCTTCTTTTTTATAGCTATAGCAGCACAGCATATATATATATATATATATTTACCTACTATGAGTATAGTGAAGTAAGAAGGAACAAAAAATAAAATAAAATAATTCATGTAAAAGTTTTCTTTTGGAAAATATTTTGTCAAATAATTTAAATCATCACAATGACATGTAAATTCAAATTAAAAACAATTATTTTTGTATCAGATCAGTACATGAAACAAATTTTACATTTTTTGTTATGGCCCTTTTGTAAATATGCAGGAAAAATAAATAAAGTTGGATTTCTTGTTGTACAAAATTAAATTATAATAATGACGACAAATAAAATGACATTATGTCTTCCTCCTTAAATTTAAAAAAAATAAAATGGCCAGAGAATGGAGATAAAAAGAGAGAGAGAGAGAGAGATAAAGATGATGATGAGAAAGAGGATAAACAAAAAAATAAAATAAATTGTAGGACAGAAATAAAATTAAAAATTTGTATTAACATACCCAAGTTGAATTTTGGAACCGAACATGAATGTGTTGTTAAAATTTGACATGGCTCTATCCACACTCAATGCATCACCCATTTGAACCATAGCACAGCCTTCCTTTGATTTAAGAAATTTGATCTAAAGAGAAAGGAAGAGAAAGTCACAAATTAATCATACAAACAAAACGACAAAGTCAAATGTTGAGTACACACAAAATTTAGTAAACTACGGATATTAGTAGAAAAGTTGATTGCTAATGAAATTATGACAATTAAATTATGTAAATCAAAGTTAAATAAAAGTTTCATTTTCTTTCTTTAAAATTGTCTCCTCACCCGAACTACATTTCCATATAGACAAAATAGATTAAAGAGTCTATCAGCGTTTGCCTTTTCGATTGCAAGCCCATAGACCATCATGACAGCCCCTGAGCCTCCTGTGTACAAAAATAAATTCATTTTTATTAGTTCACGTCATCCAACTTGTGTACTTTATAGAGTAATTTACAATAAATAAAATTTTAACTTTCAGTTACAAATTAACTGTCCACTATTATAATTATATTAAATTCAAGACTTTTACCTGAAAGATGCATTGGACGTCCAGGCCCACCAACATTTCCAGATGTAGTCAATTCTCCAGGGCCTGATGGACACAATAAATTAATTCAAGTACATACATAAACATAATTATTATGTCGACTAAGTTAACTCAACTCACTATACAATAAATATTTATGTTAGACAATTTACCTTGGCTTGGTGATGACCGGATTGGACCATTACGGTAACTAATATCATTCGGACCACCTCCGCCATAACTCCTAATAATGTGAACAAAAAAAATTTACTTTAAATCTTGTGCCATTACCCAAAAGACCTTAAAGAGATTTTTTTTAAAAAAATGGACATTCAAAAAAGAAACAAAACGGAGGGGTAATTTTACTCAGATTATATAGTTAGTCATGTCAAGTCATGTCAAAGGGTAAGAGACGTAGCCCATACCCATTAAAAGCATTTTGAAAACTACGTGTACACAACTATGACGATAAACCATTAGAGGGGTATTTCCACCCCAAAAAAATACACGTCTTCTTATTACCCCTCCTTATCGTTAGTAGTTAGTGTACATATAATGAAGCATTATTTTCGGTCATAAACTTAACGTCTGCCTTGGCACCATTTTACATTTCATTTTATTACCCACATTATTTACAGCTAAACAGTCACATAATACACAAAACGATACAAAATTAAATTTATTAACAGGAAAAAAAAACATTGAAAAAAATGACATTTATACTTTTTGTCATTGACACTTACGCATCGTACCTTTCTGATGGATAACGTTCGTATGGTGGCTGATCATGATAAGGTCCTGTGCCTGAAAGAAAGAACAAAGACATTTATTTTATCTCTAATATTAATTTCCGTTTTATAAAAATTAACATATTTTCATTTATTCTATCTATATTTCTGTATACTTACCACTGGGAGTACTAGGCCCATTCAATGACCTAGAATAACCATTTTCATAACGGTCGTACGGTCCATTTGCAAATTGTTGACCTCGCATTGGATCCATGCTTCCCATTCCACTCCCTCCTTTATTTTTCAAGGTAAAAAAATTAAAAGTAAAGGAACAAACAAAAAAATTCATATTATTTAACACCATTAACTTTTACCAATTTTATTTTTTTTATACACAAAAACAAGAGAACCACAAGAGATTAAGTTTGTTTTTTTTTTAATATTTACTAAACTCTTAATTTTCTGCGACCCATCAGCCGCTGCCCCTGCTCGTCCGCTCCCATTGTCTAACAAGCAAGAATCCAGAACTATGAAACAGATAATTGTTACTCCAATTAACTACCTGAATGGTTCATAATAATTTTTTTTTTACATTTCATTTTTTTTTCAATTAAACTACACACACACATTACACACTCCATCAGAAGAGAGAGAAAGTAAATAATAAAGTTGTTCTATGAAAAAAAAGGAACCCACACAAAAAAACGTTTACATTTATTTTAATTACATAGTTAACATTCTCCTCCATATTTCTTATACCCCTTTTTTCTTCAAATAATTTGTAGCATCATATAAAACATAGAGTTACATTTATGTTAATTATCCCCATCCTAGTTTAATCAGCTCTACAAAATTGTTATACAAATAGGAAACAGAGAAAAAAAACAAAGAAAAAGAAAGCTTCAACTTTAATGTTTATAGAAAAAACAAGGAGAGAGAAAAGGGTAAAGTTTGAATGTGGACGTTTTACGCTTGTTAATGCTCTGATATCACTTTTAGTGTGCCCTTTCGAAACCTATTTAGTGTTTCTCTTTATCTCGTGAACAAGGCAAGTACACTACTCGTCGTATAGTAGGCAAAACAAGTAAAATGAATGAACCTCAAATAACAAAAACAAAAGAAAGAATTTGTTCAAGCTAAAAGAAAAACTCTTTACTCTTTATATCCCCACACTCTATTATAGGACGTAGTACATATACATGGATAGACATATATACGAGACAAGAGTCAGGGAGAAAGTGAGGTAAAAAAAAGGAGAATCCCCCAAAAAACTATCTCTCTTAGATCGCATCTTCTCCTCCTTCATTTGGTCTGTCTAAATCCTCTTGTAATTGCAAGCTGACTCATTGGAACAGCTCTCATGGGGTACTTAAAGGACCATTGGCTTGGCTTGGCGGTTCAAAATTATGAACCACGATTACCCCCCCCCCCCCCCCAACTCTCTCGCCTAAAACAAGGACTCGACGGACGCTCTTCTTATACTTTTTTCCTATAAATTACCTCCACCACTATACTCCCTCCCCTTCAACTCTCTCTCTACAATCTTATACGTTATGTGCATTCTTTCAAAGATACGAGTTAGATACCTCAGAAGCAGGAGAGAGAGAGGGAGAGTAATAGAATATCACATTCTTCCCTATCTTAATTTTTTTCTTTCTTTCTGCTCCCTCCTCCATCTTCACTCTAATTCCTCTTGACTCTTTTAGTCTTGAACCCTCCCCCTTTCCTTCTAGCCATGGTTGGGTCATATCATATACAATTTCACTTTTATAGTCTCCAACTTTGTCATTTTACCTCCTCCATATCTCTATAACAAAAAAAAGTCTTCTACTTTTTTTTTCTTAGTCAAAAAAGACGGGCGCATAACTATAAGCTCTGGTTACACACTCCCTTCATCCAGGTAATGGCAATTCGGTTTTTGGTTTCATTCTCAGTCAACTTACACACGAAAAAAGTTTCTCCTTTTCTTATTACCTACTCTTTTTCAGCTTTCTGTTTCTCTCTCTCTCTCTCTTTCTTTTGAGAACTAACCGTGTCATGCTTTAATTTCAAGCAGGTGTCGTTTTTTTTCTCTTTACAAAAAAAAACTCCTTTACCTCCTCCGTCCTTTGCCATGAAAAGAAGGAAAAACACAGAGAGAGAGAGACTAGAAACTTAAAGTCAATTCTTTTGGCTTGCCTTTCCCATTACTCTAGTAATGGTTAGTTTATACATTTAACTTGCACCTAAATCAGCAACACTGTTGTATTAGTATATATATACATAAAAATTGTAGCATGAAAAGAAAAAGGAATTCAAACTATACACTCCAAAAAAAAATTCCTTTTCAACTAATTCTCACCGACCTACATAACATAATCTCATTCCATTTAACTTTTTTTTCTCCTCTTAATTTACTTTACATTTACACTACATATAACTTGACTTCAAAAAATAACATTAAAAAAAACATTCTAGACTCTCCAAAGAGAAAAAAAAAACTTGACTGTATAATAATACGGAGGTATTTCATCATAACATTTTTTTCCCTTGCATTTTAGCTTATACACACAACTACAACAAGGAAGATAGAGTCAAGAGGAAGAGACAAAGTCGGAAAAGGTTAGAAGAGTTGAAGCCGAAAGGAATCGAAAATTTTGGATGGTTAGCTGTAGGGGACTTTTTTTTGTACATTTCTTTGTACTTTATACACATAGTTTGCCTTCTTGAAAATCTTGTTGTTGTTGTTTATATTCTCTACTTTCCTTTTAGCCTCCAGCTTTACCTTTTCTCTCATCCTCCTCTTCCTCCTCCTCCGCTCTCTCTCTCTCACGCTCTCTGAATTCATTTAACTGTCACAGTAAAAAAGTAGAAGAGAATGGGGAAAAGAATATCATAGGTGTCTTTTCTTTGCTAATTAAACTCTTGGCAAAGGAACTTGAGTTACTAAATTAGCCTTTGTACTATCTATGCTCTCGTGCCTCATGTAAACTCTCCTTCTCATTCCCCAATTTCCCTATGCTCGTCTCTCTCTCTTTGGTAAAGTCCACAAACAAACAATGAAAAAGATACACAAACAAAAACATTCACCTTCCTTTATAATCTTAATAAATGGACCGACCTAAGACCTCATCGTTTACTATGCTCCAAGTCCCCCCATCCTCATAGACAGTACGACAGAGAGAGAGAAAAACCCCAAAGACTCGGGACTCGGGAAAAGTATTCTTATTACCAACAGAAGCCACATAAAATATGTTTCTCTACCCGGGGACAAGCCGGGACGAGAGAGAGAGAGAGGGAATGTACATATGATGGTAAATAATTATTCACCACTTTGTATTTTCTGTCACAAAAGCTCCCCCCTCCCGCTCTCAAAAATGTTACAATGTACACCATCCCCATTCCACCAAAAATACCTAGAATAATAAGCACCAGAATAAAACAACAAGAAAGAGCGTACGAGGATAGACAACCATGCAGAAAATTGTCTGTACCTTTTTCTCACAGACACAGTTTGTGTGTGAGAGAGAGAGAATAAATAAACCTGAAATAGTAAATAAATTTACGCCAGAAAAAGCTCCTCCTCCCTCCCCTCAATTATTTCTAGTTTTTCTCTATCTAAATAACCATCATAATTTTTTGAGAGACTCACTCTGACAAACTTGTCCTTTTTTACCTTGTGTTTCAAACTCTGACTTCAACATGGAAAATTAGGAAATTACATGGAGAAAAGGGTAGACAGAAAAAAACCCTCCATTTTATATCACATAATACATACACACTGTGTGTTACACAGTAACACATATACAAAGAATGTCAAGTGAGGATCTCTCTCTATATATATAAAAAGGAAGCAAAAAGAAAAATTATAGGTTCCAAAGACACAAACACACGCGTCTTGTCACGGTCCTCTAAAATGTTAATGTGGTAAAAGAAGACAGAGAGAGAGAGAAGAATGAAAAAAACCTGTACGTATTATTTTTTTAGTATATTATGGTTTTCTCCTATTATAATGTAACATGGAGGATTTGGAAATAATGGAATGGCAGCCGTTTGGCAATGTACATAGATTACATAGACTTTTTTTCCCTCTTGTGTGGAGGATACCTAATTCCATGTTCCCTATTTTACCAAGTATTCACAAAACTACCATGTTGAATTCAGTTTGAAACGGATTGCTGTATTTTCTCTCTCTCTCTCTTCTATGATCAAGGATTCAGTCCTAAAGTAAGAGTCTTCATTACATTGGAAAAAGCACATGCAAGGACATGATGTCAAACTGCCAAAAACAGTCAAGTACAACGGTTTGCGGCTTCACTTTGACACGCACCGAAATGTGGATATTTTTTTTTCTAACGTGCATTCCCATTAAATACATTATCTAACACATTGTTCCTCCCGTTCAATCTCTTTATCTATATCACCTCCCCTCCATACAATTTCTTGAATGCACACACACAATACTCATTATTTCCTTTCACATACACAATCCTCTCTTGTTACTAGTCAACATTGAAATGTCTATAAGGTAAAAAAAGAGTCGAGTTGAAAAAAAAGAAAGAAGAAATTTCAAGTCTTATTACATATGCCAAAGTCATTTTATATAATATGATATTTTTTTCTCTCTTTTTTTAACTCGAACATCCTTTTTACAAGCTATAAGGGATCACGTCGGAAATCCACAAAAATACTATTATCCCATCCTATCTTCACTTTCGTACCATTTCTTCAGGTCTCTCTCTCTCTTGTCTCCGAATCCTCAATCCTGAGAAAAACATGGTGGGACGACATTCTCAAACCCCGAGTATTATGTATGCAATTCTATTTCTTCTTTTTTTGGATAGGGAGGGGGGGGGGGTACAGCACATTACATTATTATTCTGTGTGTCTCAATGGCTTTTCATCCTCAAAGCCTGCCAAAAAAGTAAAACTAAAATAAAAAAACAACAACAACACATCCCCATGTACAGTACTCTACATACAGATATATCTGTCTGTGTATATACGTTAAAAAACCAAAGCTAGACCGAAAGAATCAAAAAAAAGAAAGAAGAGTAAAGTACATGAGAATATACTTTACGTTTCATAGACATGTATGTTACTTTTCCCCATCACCCATGAGGAATCTTCTTGATTCTCTGGTACTATATAATAGATGAATCCTCTAATATAAACTAATGTAGTTAAAGATACAGGAAACTCGTGCAAGTCACCGAAAAAAGAGAGCGACATTGTAGAATTCCACATTCCACTACAACTGTCAAATGTACATACTCCTCACCACCTTCCACTTCTTCCCCTTTTTTTACAAGGCAAAAGGCTACTTTGAGTTGAGTACAAAGTTTCCCAAATTCAACCTGAGTCTCTCTTTCTCTCTCTCTTTGTTGGCCTTTGGTCCAGATGACGAGAAGGGGGGAAAGGCAATGGAGAGAGTTGGAAGAGTCTTTTTAGCTTTTATTTTGTCCTTTTTTTGCTGTTGAATAAACAAGGACAGGATTCAGTTCCTCTTGTATGCAATCATGATGCGCCTGTACACATAAGAGAGAATCCCTCCTTCCCCGACAAAAAGACAACAGTGGAAAAAAAACATGATCTATACACACACATAAATAATCCAGAGCTCAACTTGCCTTCATACTCTCAACACTGCAAAAATTCAAAAATCTAACCCTTGACCCTCCTAGTCCTTGGCATTAACCTTAAACCCAAAAATGAACTATAAGGACAAACAGATTTTTTTTGAAAATATAATTTTAGAACAAATAACTCTACATTTTCTCCCTTATCAAAAGAAAAAACTTTTTTTTTTATTGCCAATTATTTTTCTCTATACAAAATCACAAAGATCACAAGAGTCTCCCAAAAAAAAAAATTTTATGTACTCCAATTCACTCTCAAGTACCCATCATCAACATTTCAACAAGTTCAACTCAAAAAAAGGGAAAAGAGAAAGAGGGGCTACTTTTACAATCACTTTAGTACAATTTTCTAGATCTACAATTTTAGTGTTAGAAAGCTCCAGGATTTTTGTCAAAAAAGAAGAAAGAAAGGCGTAGTGTAGTGTACACATAAGGAATGCATTAAAATAATAGTGTGTGAGGTTTCCTCTTCAACAACAAAAGTGTCTAGTGTCTACTCATACATTGTATAGCGTACAAAAAAAAAAACTTTTCCTTCATTTTCAAGCCTTTGACTCCACTCTCATTTTGTGACTTGCTCCTTGCTCCTTCCTACTGGTCGAAGCGACAGTCTAAGTGACAGAAATAGATGAGCTTTGTATTATTTTCTATCCACCACTCACGAGCTAAATATATGAATAAGTATGAACTTTATAAACCAACCTTAAAGTCAAAGCCAGAGAGAGAGAGAGGACAAAGCACAATGCCCATGTTAAACTGGTGTGCTCTCTTTAACAGAGTAGTAAAAGACAAAAAAAAATATTTAAAACGACAAAAAAGTCAAAACTAAAACAAGATGAAAATCCTTTGCCAAAAAATCTTTTTCTCTCTTTGACTAAAACTCTAAGCCTCCACTGAATCACTGTAATCCTCACAGTTTAGAGAGAATACATTAAGTTTTTCATTTAAAAATTAAATTAGCTCCTGATAACATCTCTCAACAAAAAAAAGAAGAAAACTTTTCTCTCCTTTCATTATATTTTATATAACATGTACGCACATGTACATATACATGTACAAGTATATATAATTATAAAATGTGGACACAAAAAAACTAAGCACTTAAGAATAAAAAGTCTGAGACTTTGTAAATGTAACAAAAGTTGAAGAGGAATGACTCAAAAAAAGTGTATAAAAAAGGGAGTAAATTTAGTTGGCTAATAAATTTTTAAAATGTCCTCTTCTTGTCCTCTTACAATCACATTTAAAATAGTTTACAGTTTACTACATAAAAAATAGTACGTAAGAATTGTCAATTGTAAATCCATAATAAATGGAGTACCATTTGGCACAGAGAGAGAGAGAGAGAGAGAGAGAGAGAGAAACCGACAATCGATGAACACAATAATTTTATACAGAAGAGAGTGAAACAAAAAGAGGAGGAGAAGGAGGAGGGGGGTTCTCGTATAATTGTATGAGTGTCTGATTAAAATCAACCACAGTCCACAGTCACTCCAATTAGCCCATGGACAAATTTTCTCATTCCATTTTCCATTCCCCCTCACCCCCTCAATCTAAATGTACATGTCCTAAAGATATAGATTTTAACCACCATTGCTAAAAAAAGCCATGGGCCCTTTTTGTGCTCTACTGTACATTTTGTTGTATGGTTTCAGTCTCTCTCTATCAAATGAATATTATTTTCAACACCAATCTCATTCTAACTTGTACACACAACATCTCTCTCTCTCATGTAAAGAGCCCCCCTCAAACCACACATACCTAAAATTGTAACATGCCTTTCATCTTTATCCAGATGTGCATTAAAAAACTACCTAACTCCCTATATATAGAACAAGCATGTGTTCGAGCTTCAAATGTAAAATTCCATTGAAATAATCAACTCTTTTATTAATTAATATCCCTACCTTTTTTTCAAATCATAATTAAAATTTGTTCACGTCAAAAATGAGAAAAATGAAATTTCAATCTCATATCAAGTCTAATTATATTACAATTATTTTTCTCAAAAAAAATTCTCCCCTACTAAGAATTCAAATAGTAGAGAATCTCTGCCAAAACAATAATATCATGTTACTTCGTATCACATAACCATGAAAATAAGAGCAGAACATGTAGAAAAAAAAGAACAAGATGACATTTCCTATTTTCCATCATCATCCTCATTGGAAAACTAAATTTCATGTCATTTCATTGTCACCACTTTCTGGATGAAATCTTTTCACAGCCCCTCGTTCCAAAAGTTTACATCGGCACAGACACAGAGAGAGAGGGCCATTTCACGCTCTTGCTAAAATCTTCAACTGAAACCGGGACAAGATGAAGTAGTTCAATGACAATATAAAAAAATGCAACTTTCTTGTCATTGACAATGTAGTTGTACTAATTTAAATTTACATTTAATTAAATCACAATTTACAATGTCAAATTTAAACTACTCTGTGAATTTGAGTACAAGTACAACTAGCATAGTATAAGTATCTACATAATCTGTATCTATTTCTATACAAAATGTACAAAACCACTCAACCAACTCTACCAAAGTGAATCAAGCTCTTAAGAAACACCTCCAAGGGAGTTTTACATTCATTAAAAGGAAAATGGTAAATCTGCACACTCTTCCAAAATTTACATTTCCCTCCTCACTCCTCCTTGTAGAGATTTATATACCTTTTCTCTACAAAATTATCGATTCTCAAACCATCAACACAACAAGCTTTCCAATTCCAAACCAACATTAATTATCACAGTACAAAAGAAGAGAGGGGGGGGGGGAACTATACTCAGGACTCCTTTGAAACCTATTAATCATTCAATTGTAGAAATTGAGTTGCTCCTAACGTTATAATTGAATTCTACGCTTCCGTTACATCATCAAATTTCCCTATAATCACAAATTTAATCAAAAAAAAACTTTTTCTCTCTTGTATCTTTATATATAAATCTCTCTCTCTGCCTACCTTCTCATTCACATTCAGTCAAGTCAAAAGAAAAAAGAGTAGAAGCCTCAAAAACCATTCGGAAACAAAAGGGGTTCACTCACCCAACAACAAAATCTCAGTTCCCATACAAAATTCGATTACAATTCACTCATTTAAACAATGTCTACCATTAAATTTGGCAGTCTACATGTTAAACAATGTGTAAATGTATCAAAAGAGAGGGGAAAAAAAGTCAAACCAGCAACAGAGTGTCGTTTTTCATCATAAAAATAATTGATGGACTCTCAATTAATAAACTCTACTGCACACCGTATCCATGCTACACATAAAACCGTAGGCCACATCAAGATGGTAATTTTTCCTCAAATTAGTCCAGGACAAAAAAAACTCCTCTTTGGTAAATAATTATATTTGAATAGATATATCTGTAATATATGTACACAGTACAATTTTTTTTATTACCTTATAAATTAACTATAGACATAAAAAAAGTTTTTTATACTGCAGTTTTACACATACATTCTCTACAAGTCCTTATGTACACAGAGACAGACACTTAAATATATTTAAACTAGCTCAAAACACTCTCAGTGTGTCATGTAAAAAAATTTTTCATAATAAAAATTTCACAAGTATCACAGATGAGAGGGCAAGGCAAAGAGGCAAGAAGACGAACATCTCCAAAACTTCTTTCAACTTTTTTAAAATTATGGTCATACTCTCTCTCTCTCATACTTTATACTAAAAAGGTTGGTATGACTAAGAAGAAGAAAAAAATGTTAATAAAAAGAACAAGAAGGTACATAATAATATGGGGAAAAATGTACATCATAAAATTTTTGCAAAGACCGACCACAAGGGACAAGGAGGACAACAAAAAAACGAATGAAATAAGCTTTCCTCCTGCACTTAGAAAAGAGAGAGGGAGACTCAAAGATAAAATACATTTGAACATAAAACCCCCCCAAAAAAGAAGACAGTCTTCATACATATTCTACACTGAATCATACTGTCATGATTCCTTGAATAAAAACATTAAATGATTCAAGTGGAGCTCACATACAAGTTTAAACGTTAAGGAAGGACGGTAATAATTGTAAAAAAAGGATTTAAAAATTTTAACTACTACACACATGTCCATCTTACAGATATACAGCCTTCTTCCTCATCTTCCTAGTCTTTACAGTATAGAAACTGTACAAAACCCCAAAAAAACTACTCACTTCCCTCACTTGATTTTTATGGACATGTAGACAGTACATAAGTCATCAGAATTTGAAAGCTGCCATTTTCTCTTTATGTATACACATGTATGTATAACAACCTACTTGATACTTTTGTATATCCCAATTTCTCCTGGATTTTTTTACATCTCTCTCTCTTTATTACCTTCTATCATGTTTTAAAAGTCTCTTGCTCTCTTTCCCCTATTTAACTTTTATACGACCATATTTCAGGAATCAAATGCAGCTAGAAGAGCGAAGGACGTATATTGCTCTCTCCTACTTGTTCTTTCGTCATTCTCTCTCTCTCTCTTTAAAAAAGTGCAGACCCCTTTAAATCTGTATTATGTAAAATGTACAGTCTACAATTTTACTTGTACTCATATGCCACGTTTAACACAAATAAATGTGTCCACATTTTACATTTACCTTCTCACAATTTCCTTTTTAAATGAGAAAAATAAAATTTTGGACAACTCCTTTCAAAAACTTTTCCTCTTTTCATTTTCTCAGCTCCTCTTGACTATTTTAATACTTTCTACCATACCCTACATATATTTTAATATTAAATAGTTATTATTACACTAATAAAATATTTTTTTTTTTTAAAAAAAAAGTAGCATCTGTACTCGTACTCATATTTAAAAAAAATTATCCTACTGACAAAAACTATACGTACAAAATAAAAAGTTTTTGGATAATTTAGCAATTACTTTTTAAAGAGATAACTTTTTGCTGTGCATTTGTAAATTTGTTTTTGTTTTTTCAGCCAAAAAATATTTTTACAAGAAAAAAAACCCTACTCAGTTTGTACTTTGAGAGTCCATGTCCAAGTTTGAAGAAAAAAATAAAATGTGAAAAAAGAAAAAAAAAAGAATTCTGGATTTCATTCAAATTCATTTATTCCACTTTCTCCCTTTCTCTCTCCCTTTCAACAACCTTCACCATCTTGCCTCCAACACTTTTTATACTGTTAAGTTGGTGCATTATACTTCAAGTGTTATATGATTACAAAAGGGAGGAGGGTTCCAGATCTCTCCTTTTTATTATTATCATTACATTTCTATGTAATATGTATCTATATAAAGTATTTAGTACATTGAATATACATGTACATAGTTTCATCCTGGGTGCATAAATAGTTGAAAGAAACTGTAGTCTCAAATGCTCAATAAGCTTCAATACTCTCTCTCTCTTCAGTTCCCGTCACTTCCACTTCACATTAAGTTCAATTCAATGTGAAGTTCTTCAAGTCTATATTCCTTTGTCTTTACCCCTAACGATCTTTCTCTCTCGAGCCAGTTCCAGAGAAGAGGAAAAAGACGACGATGGTCTTAAGCCGGTCTCGTAGGGAAAACAGAACGTTACATTAGGAGCATTATAATACATGTACAACATTGAGCGTGGAGTAGACACGCTCACTTGTATACAAAAAGAGAGTATATCTGTAGTCTGTAGGTAGGAAAATAATACTTGAGCTGAGGTATGGTGACAAAAAGTAAAACTAGAGTGGGACAATAGCATGAATGCTATTTATCCAAAACGTCTTTTCTTTCTTTACTTCACCTCCTTCCGTCCTCCTTCCTCCTCTTCTCAAAACCCAAGAAGTTAGTCCACATTGTCGTCTCGTTGACGCTCAAACTCCTGACTGGTGACGCTGATTGTGACTGGGATAGAACGGTATTGTTCCCCTCCCTCCCCAACAATAATTCAAGAAAAACCTCACCCTCATCATCTTCAAATTACCCATCGTCTTCATTTCAACATGCTCTCTTGAATGCAAACACAAACACCCTTTCTCCATTCTCTCTCTCCTCTTATTCTTATACATGTACATTGTACAATATATGTATTATTCTAGTATTTTGGTAGAGGAAGCCAAAGGGAAACGAATAATTTTTGTTCTTTCCATCTCCTTAAACAAACTAAGTATGTGATGCATACTACACATTCTTGCTCCCTTTTTCCACTCGTACATTTTCTCTCTTTGTCTTCCCTATGAATGCTCCGGCTAAACATTATCTTTGAAATTTTAACCTTTTTCCATACAAAAGACTTTTTGTACACAGTACATCTATGTATATTAGTGAGTTTTTGCTCTGTCGAAACTGCAAGTTTGGATAAGGAAGTTTGGATAAAAGTGAAATTTTTTTTGTC